>APFE030018550.1:4846-47705 GCA_000404065.3 Pinus taeda
TTAATTTTGTTAGGGTTTATTTTGACATTTTTATGAGATATAATATGATTTTTAAATTCGAAAGGGACGTTTAGAAGGCTTTGCATATAATTGTTGTTCTTCTAATAGTCTTAAATTTGTATTAACATGTTGTACATGCTCTTCCCAAAATTTGCTATAAAATAATATATCATTTTAAAAAAATGAACATTGAGAATATAAATCATTAAGCTTTGAAATGTTGAAGGTATATTAGTAAGTCCAAGTGGCATATCCAAAAACTCATAATAACCTTGTGTTTTAGAAGTTGGTTTAGGAATGTCTTCTTCCCTCAATATGATATTATGATGATATCTCAAATGGAGATCCAAATAAGTAAAGAAAATTGTTCTATGCACTTCATCTAATAATTCACCAATGACAGGAGTAGGAAACTTATATTTGACTTCATTTTGTTAAACTATCCATAATTTGGACACATACACCATGAACAATCATTTTTTATAATCATCACCACTGGTGAAGAAAAATCACTCTACCTGGGTTGCATGATTCCAACCTTTAACATTTCTTGAACCATATGTTCAATCCCACATTTCTATGCATATGGATACATGTAAGGCCTACTATTAGGTGGTACATTCCCTTGTTGTAAATGAATAACATGGTTGTGATCTCAAATGGGTGGAAGATCCTTAGGCATTTCTCTAAATACATTGGAAGGATTACTAATAACTTTTTGGAGCTACACTAGAGCAGTGGAGAAAGATGTTTTAACATCTAGTGAGAACAATTGTGAAGTTATACCATGACATCCCTTTTTGATTGGATTTTACATTCTATTAGGTTTTATCATTTTAGAGAGTTTCCCTTTGATACCTCTAAGCTCAATTTCTCTTCCTTTTGAGGTAAATATCATGAAAAGATATTGAATATTAATGGCCATTGTTTCAAATGATTGTAAACATTAAACCCATAATACAACATCAACACCGCCCATTTGGATTTCAATCATTAGGGTTATCCAATAAATACTCGTCTATATTGAGTTTAATACTATGGAACTTCCCTAAACAATTCATGTTACCTCCATTTGCAACCATTACCTGAAACTATGGTGTTGGAAATACAAAGAAATTAAGAAATTTTGCTAATTTGTAATTTATGAAGTTAAGGGTACTATTAGAATCAATCAACACCATTACCTTTTTCTTTTTTATATATCCTTCTATCTTGAGGGCTTGTGAAGTGCTAATGCTAGCCAATGCATGATCATATATTGTTGGAATAGTCCTCTCTTGCTCTAGATCTTGTGAGGTTTCAATTCTTGATCTTCTCCCTCTTCATAATATATGCATAATAATTTCTTCTCACTACATTTATGTCCCTTACTATTTGTCATAATTGAAACATAGCCCTTTTTCTCTTCTTTCATCCATTTCTTGAGGTGTTGATGCCAAAATGTATTCCTTTCCTTTCAAATAAGGTTCAACCTCTTCACATTATCCAAAATTGTCATTTTGACCACACCTAAACCCAATTCATAATGTACATGCATGCAGAGCCTCCAATTACCTAACCCTAGACTTAACCCACTTTAGCACATATGATGAATACTATCATCAAGCACTAATTAAAAAAGGTGCTAAACCAACTTCCCATGCCTTTCAGATATCCACTTCACACATAATATTTGTGCGCCTTGATACCCTTCCCAATCTGGATACCTTTTCCACTTATGATCTGACCTGGATAAATTTTAGCTAGCACCTCGATTCAGAGATCCGTGTATCTCACAAATCTCGATACCTTCATTCCTCTTTCGACTTGGATAATTATATGGCTTGGATGAATTCACCTTGATCCAGATATAACTTCTCGAACCAGGACATTTGAGCTTTAGGTTCACTCATACGAATTGCACTTTAGTGAGGCCTGAATTCAACTTGAACAGACAAATTTTATGGAGCACTTCCAAAAGCTTGTGAGGTCTACACCTCTTAAAATTTAATATGAATGATCCAAGATCCAAGGTCACTTCTCGAATCACCTTCAAATAAGTCTATATCTATACAAGCTAGATGACTTTTGCACTATCAAATAATGGATTTAATAACAAAATCTTCTATTGTTGATGGGAAAATTTGATCAACCTATATAGGGATCTGACTTATCCTTATGTATTCACTTTTGGTGAGCCCTACCTATGTGACGAGTTGAATAAATCTTCGCACTCACCTTGATCCAGTCATCCAGGGTACTATGCTTCATCATCTCCAAAAAACCTATGAAAAGACTTGGGGTTTTCATTAAGAATTCATGTTAGACTATTTTCGACTCTGATAAGACCAACCTTAAATTGCAACATTATGTCTTCATAAAGGATTTTCCCACAAGTTGGTCCCACAACCACTTGGGTTATTTCTTGGCTCTCTACAACAATGAATCCTTTCATCAAATTAATCATTTAACTTTCTTTCTTGTGCCTATTTTGTCCTACACACGTTTGTCCCCTATAAGAAATCAAATTTCTACACACAATCTTGAATTCACATGCACTCTAGATCATGATTTTCATATATTTAACATTCCCATGGGATAAACTATCAATTGAAACATAGAGATCAAACACAAATGGATGATAGCTACACAAACTCTATTCACACAATTATGTACTATATCTTGATTACACTTAGTTTATGGGTTTTCTCTGCCCTAACCACCTCTACGCATGTAGGCTTACAATTCATTTATACAATAGGTATTATAATAGATTAGATTCAAATCCTAAACTAGATCCTAAGATCCCTATTGACTCATCTCTAAAATCTCTAAAATCTTAGAAATCGTCTAAATCCTCAATAAATCTCCTCAAATAATACATTACATGTCGATGAGGAATAACTCCTCATTTCTTAAATAAATCTAGATTTAAACTAGAAAACTAAATTCCTATATTCAAATACATTAATTTGACTTAAATTAAATTAAGAGAACATAGTCCCTTTAGTAAATGTGGAAATACCTCATAGGTCTTGTTGACTTGAAGAAATGCTCCTACGTTAGGTGTCAACCTTGTTCATTGAGTGAGGTTCAAAGAGGGATCAATATTCTCTTTAAGTTCTTAGTTACCACTCTTCTTGTGGCCTTATTTTTACTTTCAAACTTCCTTTCTATACTAAAATCATGCTCTAGGGATTTATATTCAAAAAGACGTACTTCATGTTGGATGTTTTCCTTTAAAGTTCTCATAAAGAGGTTTGACATATTATTCTTTGAAATCTTCTTTACCCCGAGAATCAAATTTACAAATCGTCAAATGTGTTTTTTATTTAGACCTATTTATTGTATATTTACCAATTGATTAAAGAATGTATTACTCTTAATATCCCCATAATGTGTTATCAATTCCTCCATAAAAATAGACCAAGATATAGTAGATTTTTTTTCCTTTTACAAAACCGTTGATACCATACAAATTGATCTTGTTAAATACAAATATGCAATGCTTACCTTTTGTAGGGATAATACTCAATGTAGATCAAAGTATTTCTCCATCTACATTATCTGTGTTGTAGGATCTTTACCATCAAACTTCCTCATATATATCTTTAAAATGAAGTAGTTTCTTGATGCCAAGTTGAACCTTTTATGCCATTGATCTTGGAGTGATGAATGGATAAGATTATGCGATTCAACATTTGTTCTCTCCATTTGTGATAAAACTACTAGCCATGTGTGATTGAGCCTCAACGCCATTCTTCTCCTTATGTTCATGATTTCCTTAGATCTCCATATCCCGTTTTGGGGGAATCTGTGATATGATGGACTGCATTTTTTCTATTTATTCCTTAGATTCAATCATATGATTTTCCATTTCATCCATTATTTACCTTTAAGGTTTTATCATCTTGTGAAAAATTCAATTGTTTCAACTACTACCATTTATTTCGTCAACTTTGTTCTTTAAGTAGAAGCACTTATATTCTAAGTCTTCATTTTCTTTAGATGTCACATTTGAGTTTTAATGATGAATACCAATAGTATTTCCTATAAACATCTTTTCCATACAAGAAAATACTCCTCTTATCCTAAATTTTCAATCACTAATAATCAAAATTGATGCCACTTGTAAGTTTCATACCTTTCAAACCTTAATTTGGAGAATTGTTTGGATGGTTGATCTTTGTCCTAATATATATCTAAAATCTAAGCCTTTATGAGTTTGAAATCTCATCTTGTGTTAGTCTAATATGGTTTTGATCAAAATTTAATATTGAAAGTGAACATTATGGTGTCTTTCCCAAAACATGGTAATTTTTGGCCTCTTCTCGAGAGTGAACTTGTACAATGTGCTACATGTCCAATTTTCCAAATATGATTATGAAATTTTAACCTGAGTTAATTTTGTATTTCTCCTCATACATCTAAATACTTAATAGTCTGAAACTTATCTAGGACAAAATTACAATGAATCTACCAAGTCGACTAAGTTAAAATTTAATTTTAGGACTGGCCACAAACCTTAACATCCACATGGTATATCTACGAAAGTATAATGTACATGAATCTAAAATTTTGACCAACTATATCTTGATATGTATTCTCATTCTACTAAATGTTTGTGGTTTGAAGCTTCCAAGAAACAAAGTCATGGTGAAAATTCCAAGAGAACTCATTTGAAACTAATTTCAAAAACAATCATAAACCCTAACTTCCACGATGTATGTCTCTGAAAGTATAATGAAGAAAAATATAAAATTTTACCACCTATATCCATATATCCCTTTCCTAGCCTCATAAAAATTTTGTGGTCTAAATCTTTCCTAAAAAAAATTATAGCGAAATTTCTAAGATGACTCATATAAAGAAACAAAACTTTAGGATTGTAGCTTTGATACCAAATTTTATTAAGCGAAGCGAATGGATTGAAAATGATAAAAATTAAATCAATACAACCCACTTCAAGGGTAAAACCCCCTTTTAAAATTAGTAAAATGTATAAGACAAGATGAGACAATCCTAAGATTAGGTCTCCTTGGTGTGTGTATGTGTGTGTTTGTGTGTATACACGCACACACAAGAGACAAATGGTATAGTGAAAGGTATTGGTTGACATACTATTGTAACCACACAAATATAATAGTTCAATATTTAGGGCTTAACAAGGGGTTTTAGGGTTAACATAGTTTTGTTTCTAGGGCTTAACAATTAATTTTGAAAAATGAACGAAGAGAGAGGAAGATACCTTAAAAATAGTGCTTAGTTCATAAATACAAAGATCACTCCATCACAAAGGTGAATGCAAATAAAAGTTTGCCCATGTGTGTGTCATATGACACCCTCCATAATAGAATTTGTGAGCAATAAGCACCAACCAAATGTAATCTCAAACCTTCATAACCAAAGGTGACTGCATATTACTAATTAGGTGACTATACATATGTTCACATCCTCCATAATTTGTGAGCCAATGAAGGAGGAAATTAACCAATGTCAACAAAACATAAGTTTAACCTTGTTAGCCTCATCATCCTAAATTTTACTTAGTTATTTGGTTAGATAGTTTTTCTAAATTAATAAATTTATTCTAGAATATATTATTTATATAATTAATGAAGTTAATTCTAGAAGTGTTGTGTTCCCTATAAAATAGGTAGGCTTTCATAACCTTATCATAGTGATTATCCTTGGGTTGTTGATTGAGGACACGTGTCATGTTGAGATGAGGCTAGAGAGGTTATATATATGCTATATCTCTCACCCCTTATCTAATGGTTTTTTCTCTAATTAATAAAATTACATGTTTGAGAACACTTCTCCTAGATTTATCATGATATTAGGGTATGATTAGAGGATATTTTTTGGCATGATCTTTTTGGTTTTTAGTAACAATAATTGTGAAGAGTAGAGGCCATTCCTTGGAAATAGAAAAGGAGTGTCCATCAGTGTAGGTACACATTTCCAATGAAAGGAGACTGAATTAAAAGTATTTCTTAGATCAATGATTTTCCTCCCAGCAATATCCTCCAATTCTACAGATATGCCAATTGGAAACATTGCCATATCCATCGTAATCAATCTCTCTGTGACACAGTTGGGGCCTTTCTTTATAAAGGAAAACTAGAATGTGTATACATGTATGGTCTTATTCACAAGGGTTTATTAGCAACAAGATCATTTAATATGCCTCTATATTGCATTTGGTTCCAACAATTTGATTTTTTACTCAAAGTTAATCAAAGAGTACATAAATACAACAAAATCAACATGCAACCACATAGAGCTCACAATTATGACCACTAGTATCTGACAACAATGATCAGAGTCCCATGAGCCATCACCATTTGAAAGAAGGTACATAGGTTAATTTAAGTAACTCTTTAAGCATACACGATGGAACTAAGAAGTAGTGTTTTTCCTCATTCTTAAACAAAGTTTTATCATTGCATATATTAGGAAAGACAATAAGTATTTGTTAAATGATATTCAAATTTGTTCAATGTATTGCTAAGAATTAATGTATCCATAAAAATAGCCCTTACAATTAATATTAAATATTAAAAAAATGAGTGGGCTATTATAGTTGAGAACTAATGTATTCTTGTGGGATTCTAGACATTGATATCTCAATAGCACAATCCAGTGCATTATATGGTTACCTTGAACTTTGTTCAAGACTTTTTGAGCACGTAGTTGAAAGTTTGTTAAAACGGTCATCTATCTTGTCATTGAGAAGAAGAAACAATGTCATATGTAATATGGTTGAAGGCTTGAACTTTTTTATCAACGAGGGATGTTTTTGTTGAAAAGAGATAAGTTGTAAGACCATTGAAGGATCTCTTAATGTATTTGGGTACACTACTCCTATCCTAAAAAAAAATACCATAGTAAATTCAAATTTTTGTAATGGTATTTTTTCTTAGATCTACTTGAAATTGAATAAGGGGATCTAAGGACATTTGTATTTGTGTGTGATTGTTTTCTATTGCTTGATGGTGTTTGTATCCACTTTTGACTCACTAAATTCACATTTGTAACTAATGATGCTACTATCTAAAACAATCCTAAAAGCATGGAATAAAATGAGATAAAAGAATTGAAGGTTAACTGAGTATAACAACACAATTTAGGGACGATAATTTGAGTTATTGATTTGTTCAAAGCGAAGAATTACAAGAAGAATTGTTGTAAAAAAACTTACCTAAAATTGAATAAGGAGGTCAAGTGAGTCATCAAAGCCAATCATTGTAAAAAACACTTTAGATAACGTAATTGGTGGAACCTGACATCATAAGGTGACATAAAATCAAAAGAGTGTGACACTTAAGCATATAATCAAGCCATCGAGTACAAGCAAGCATGACATGAGAAAAAATGGGTAAAGCAAGAAAACATTTACAAAAAGCATCTTAGGAAATCATGGATTTTCAAGAGTACAACCATGAATTGCAAAATAAAATAAAGCATTTAATTGGAACTTAAAATAGAAACAAAACATCATTTATTATATGGTTGATAGACTATAGTCAAAAAACGATCTTAAAAGTGAACTAGATATGAAGGATGAATTACTTGATGCTCTTCAAATAAAATTAAGAAAAAAGCAAGATTAGATTGATGACATGCTTGATGCAACATCTACAAACCGAAGTCTATGCAATTTGACACACTGAGGATCTCATATGAAAATCTAATGCAATTTGTGATATAGATCAACTCATCCATAATGATAATTTACATTGTGACATAAAGGAGATAATAGAGAAGATTGATGCAACATATAATAAAGAGGATCATATTCAAAAGTTTAATGCAACATGTGAAATCGACGAAATATTGCAAAAGGTTTATGGAACTTGTGACACACAAGACATAATACAAGTGGTTGATGATCATTGTGATATAGAAGACCTAATGAATATGGAATCATGAATTCAGTTAAGGAAGGAAACAATAATTAAATATGATTCACAAGCATAAAATAATAGTAGCAGCAATAGAAAGATCAAACGTGAAGAAGCAAACGAACAACCAAATGGTATTTCCATGATGTTTGACATACCTTCAGAAGAGTTATCATTCAATAGAAATTGACATATCTTGAGATATGGTAAAGGAAGTAACTTGCATATTTCGAATTTCAAATTTGTTTAGTTTGTGACTACAAGATTTCTCGAATATGTCCAAAATATTGAAAACAAATTCCAACATTGTCAAAGAGTTAGTCATATGGAGAGCAAATGTTTTGACCTTCCTCCTTGTCTTGTCTTCATCATGGGAAGACAAATCACCTATCAAACAAATCTTGAAAGAAAAAGTAGGTTAACAAGAGAGTTCATTATGGATGGATAAATTGTTGGAAATGGAATCTACAAGTAAATTAGTTGCTTAAGTCTTACCACCTAGTCAAGATATATGTAAATACATAAAAAAGGAAAGAAATGGAAAAAATAAAAAATCTATTAAGTAATTTCTCTAGATGATTTTGGGCACGACCTAGATCTAATTATATATGTTATCTAAATTCAAATATGGTGCTCTCCCAACCCGTGAATAGTAGCACAATTGGCAAATATCAAGTTGGCAAGCCCTTGTGTATTTAAGTGATCATAATTTCAATCCCCTAGACATGTCTCACCAGCCACACTTACAAAAAAAATATGGTACTCTCCACACCTCAAGGGGGGAGAAAAATGATAAAAAGTAAATCTCCTACACCTTTTGTGGTGAGGGGAGTAAATAAATGGAGTGAATATGCTTAGTGGTAAACTAGAAACCATGACATTGTTCAAAACAAATTGGTGATAGGTGATCCAATACCACCAAATTATTCAAGCAAAGGCGATTAGTGGTAAACCAGAAACAACCACATTATTTAAATTCAATTGGTTAGTGGTCATCTAAAACCGCCACATATTTCAAGTTAAAATGGCTAGTGGTAAACCATAAGTGACAAGTATCAATGGAAGATGGTTATTGGTCAACCAAAAAAAACCACCAAATGAAGTCAAGATGGTCAGTAGTCAACCAACAAAACCATCACATAAATAATCCAAAACAACAACTTGGATCCTTTAAAAAATGAATCATTGAAGGACAAAATGAATCCAAAATTATAGTTTGAATCCTTTCAAGATTGAACTATTGGAAAACTTATTACATTGCACCTGATGTGGGGATATTAGATATCAAACTTCAAGATTCAAAGTATAATCAGTCAATCACACTTCAATCAACATTTAGAAATTTTAGCATAGTAATTGGTCTCCTTAACAACCAATTAACAACTATTTCAATTATTCACTAGGAATGTTCAAACATATCGGTTGTTCATTTCCATATATTAGTGTTTTTCCAAGCATATCTTCATCGAAGTTCAATTTAACAGTTTCAAATTGAAGATGACACAAATTATTGGTACAAATATCCAAACATGTGATTAATGGGGCGATGTTAGACTATGAGTACCTAGATAATCGTAAAGTTTGAGCTCATATATGTATGATTTGTAAACTTTGTCTTTGATGAGGTGTTTTGCTAGCCTCACTCTCATTTGATAAAAGCAATTCTAAGTCCAAACTAATTAAGTTAATTAAAATCAAGAAAGTGGGATTTAGTCCTACCTTTCTAGATTCAGTTTGTTCCTCATAGAGTCATAACTAGGAGTAAGGTTAGGCCTAGTTGGTTGAGAGATTCTCTCCAATTAGTTAGGCTCATATATTAGTGTTGAAAGATTTTTTCAACCATAGTGTCCGAGATAGATACACTATCTTGAGACAAACTTACACATGTATTTATATGTATCATAAAAATTATTTTAATAATGAGAATATGAGCAATGAATGAAGGCTGAGACCTTTTCCACCATTTGTGTCTCTAGTATTTTTTATGTATGTTAATTTTGTTTAATATTCTTCATGTGATATGAGAGTCAAGAGATTGGTGAAAAATCGAAAAAGGTCTGTGGAGCATGCGGCCTGTTGTGTGAATGTCTTTTGAGTAATGAGAGGAATACAATATGGTAAGGTTGTGAAGCCTTTTTCCACCATGTATGGTTTTTTATGTCTCTGATATATTTTTTTTTATGTCTCTGATATTTTAAAGTATGTTTATTTTAAATCCTTCATTGTGGTATCAGAGCATCCTTCAAACGTAGTCCATCAATTTCAATATCCAGGCGAACGGAAATCAAGTTCTTTGATGTTGGTATTCGAAACTTGGTACAAGTGTTTTGAGCATTGTTAATCCCCTGCAGTAGTTTCATTCTTCTTTCGCTGCTGCCGTAATTTTATTTCTCTGTTTTACCCATTCGTTTCATTCTTCCTTCGCAACTGCCGTAATTTTATTTCTCTGTTTGACCCATTTGTTTATTGAAGGAGAATGTAAAGGCTCAAGTTGATCGCTAATGAAGGAGAACTCGACTTAGAATTCTCGCAGCAAAGTCGTTGAATGTAGTAGAAGGTAGCTGACAGGAGGCATTTTCTGGACACCCATTACACATACATACACAGAATTCTACAGCGGCGGTAGGTGACACTAAATTTGGCGGCACTGAGATTAGAAGCAGATACAAAATTGTGAGCATCCTGCCTACCTCGAGTTGTCTCCGGGCCATTTTTCAATACCGTTCTCATAAAACAAATTATATGAACACTGTCTGTCGTCCAGATTGAGTCCAGCATGGAGAAGGCCCTGTTGTGAAAAATCCTAGCCAGCGTGGAGAACTGCGTTGAAAATTCTCGTCTTATGAAATCTCTCTAAAAAAATTAATGTTAGTGGAGTGAAGAAAGCAGGGAAGAGATCCAGCATGGAGAAAAGCATGGAAGAGAGCTAGTGTGGAAGAGAGCCAACGTTTTCCAAAAAAAAAATACGTTGAAAATTCGATTGCCGCCATACTCAACTTCTTCTCCAACTAATTGTTTTTACAGGGATAATTTATGAAAATTTTAAAGTGTGTTTTGACTTTTGAAAAGAGACTCGTTCCCTTGAAAAAGTGACTATATAAAAGTTAATTCACCTTTTAAAAGGAACTTCATAAAAAAAAATTAATGGGAGTTTAAAAGGGATTAAAAAATAAAAGACTATTTTTCGGAGAGATAAGGTGTGTTGGTATTTCATTTATTTTTTTAGTAATAAGGTGTGTTTCATAAATGAAGTTTTTGTAATCTATGGAGTGATAAGTAAACTTATTTTTGTAAATTTGGAGTGATAAGTGAACATTTTTGGAGTGAATTAATTAAGTCTATTTCAAAGTCAAGTTAAAGTTAAAGTTTTGAAGATAGAACTTTGTTGTTAAATAGTGTTAACAATGGAGTTATAAGGGTGAAGTTGATTGTTTATGTACTCAATACTTAACAAAAACATATTTTTTTGGTGGTGATTGTGTCTTAGATCTGCCTGAAATTGAATAAGGGGATTTTAGGTACACCATGCGTATGTTTGTGATGGCGTATGATTCTTGATGTTGCTTATTTTTTGTGTTTAATTTTGACACTATCCTTATAATATCGTACACATGGAGTACACAACAAATTAAACAAATGCATGCACATAATAAATTCTCTTCAAGCTTATGTAATCAAGCAAACTACAAGCAGCAACACATAATCAAGTTGTCAAAGACAATTCTACATCAACATCCAATCAAGTTAATGAAGTTGTCATCTACATCAACAACATTTGCATCAATTCAAAAGCAATTTTTTTGGAAAATGCACTTGCACCATTTTTTTAAGAATAAGCTCAATACAAAACTGTAACTTGCAAATCATAATTTGTAAGTTAGCTTGTAATAAAAGTCAAATTGAGTTGAACTGTAAGGGTGCATTCTCGGTTGAAACTGACACCCAAGATTTAAATTGATAAGGAATCAATTAAGCCAAGTGATTCCATTGCTTTTAACTGAGCCGATATCATTTGAACTTGTCATTGTAAACATTGGGTGCATTTTCGGTGGTATCTGACACCCTCATCCTAGTACAAAATTCAAGCAAGTGTGTTTTCTTTTGTTAAAAGAAATTTCAAGCAAGCGTCAAGCTGAATGAAGCATTCACAAAGTTCAAGCGAGCGTGAGTTCAAACATTTCGTTGATAAACTAAATCAGGCACACAAGATCAAGCATTCAAGTGTGCGAGTTCTAAAAATCTAGCAAGTATTAAAAGCAAGTGAGTGAGTTCCAGCAAGTTCACATGGCAAAAAGCATGCACTTGTTAAAGATTCTTAACAATTTGATCCTCTCAACCGTTGAAGACATGGTGCAAATCAACAAAGCAAATCTTGCTGATATTTCAATTAATCTACAACAGGCACATGAAACAATTGAGTTCCTGCCACTGGAGTCACAACTAAGAAGAGATGAGTTGCAACAGAAGAGTGATGCTTCCAAGTCTTTCAACCATACAGATGAAGATAAAGATGTTGATTCCAAGTCACTCATCCAAACAACTCCAAGTGTAGAAGTTGTCCATCATCAAATTGAACTTGCTTCTTCCAAACCAATCATCAAGCCGTAGGA
The DNA here is from genome assembly GCA_000404065.3 of Pinus taeda. Lineage (NCBI taxonomy): Eukaryota > Viridiplantae > Streptophyta > Pinopsida > Pinales > Pinaceae > Pinus > Pinus taeda. The sequence continues at coordinate 17,343 of APFE030018550.1, forward strand.
AGAACTCCAAAGTAACAAAAATCGTCGAGGATTAGGATATGACCAAGATGACAATGACTTGCATATCCCAGATTGTTCTAAGCTGATCAAGTTCATCAGTGCATGATTTCTTGATCAAATAACATCAGCAAGCCATGAGAAAGTTGAAGACAAACCCACATGCAAACATTGTCAAAGAAAAGGTCACATGGAAGATCATTGTTTTGATCTCCATCCTTGTCACCATTGTGGCAAGCAGAATCACTCATAAGAGAAATGTTGCAAACAAAACCAACCAGCTAGATTGAAGATCAATTATGCTTGGATTGATCCTTGGGAATGGTAGTCAACAGTTAAATGATTATATAATTTTTACCACAAAATTAAATCTCCCCTTTTGCAGCCAACAATCAAATGAAGATGGTACTCTTGTGCACCTCAACAAGGGAATACAATAGTGAAACTCTCCTACACCTGAAGGGTGTGAATTCAGAAATCAAATATAGATTATTGTCTTTCCTTTCAGCTAACAAAGGGAGGGAAATGATAATGGAATTGAAGGTAGTTGTCAGACTGAAAGTCTCAACAACATAAAAAAAGCAGCGAATGGGCAGTCATCTTCCTTAAAGCATCCAGTGAGTAGTTTTCAACAAACAACAGTGAGAAGTTTCGACTTCAGTAAATTCTCCAATGGGTGTCATCAACATTTTGTCAGTGGATAAAGGATGTTGATTTCAAGCAAATGACAGATGTATCCTTTTTCATCTTGGCATGTGATGTAGTTGTCAAGAAAAAATCAGAGATGAATTAGACTTGCAATTGACTCATGTTCTCTTCAAATTGAAAGTTTTTTCGGCATCCAGCTTTGGCGATTTTTCAAGCAGTGTTTTTGAGGATCAACAATTTGAACATGAGAACTTGGAAGATGGTTCCTGGTTCTTATTTTGGACTCATCATTGAGGGGGGGGGGGATGTTAGCCTCACTCTCATGTGATAAAAACAAATCTAAGTCCAAACTAATTAAATTAATTAAAATCAAGAAAGTTGGATTTAATCCTACCTTTCTAGATTCAGTTTGTTCCTCATAATTAGGTGTCAGGTTAGGCCTAGTTGGTTGAGAGATTATCTCCAACTAGTTAGGCTCCTAGATTAGTGTTTGTTTGAGAGATTTTCTCAACCATAGTGTCCAAGATAGAAACATTATCTTGAGACAAAATTCCTCATGTATTTATATGTATCATAAACATTATTTTAATAATGAGAATGTGAGCAATACATCAAGGTTGATGCTTTTTTCGCCATTTCTATGTCTCTGGTATTTTTTATGTGTGTTAATTTTGCTTAATATTCTTCATGTTTTCATGATCCATAGATGAGTTTTCAATGAGATCTATATCTAGAATGGTCCAATTGATGTACTATAAATTCTGAACTTGATATCAATACAATGAGTTGAACATGGCATGAACCCTTTTCCACCATATACTTGTCTTGTCTCGTTTGTGCTCAGTTATTAGCAATGCCAATTCATGACCACAATCCAAGAGAACCGTTAAAAAATGAGGTTAACCTTTGTCAACAAAACATAAACTTATCCCATAACAAATCATCACCATGATCCATCATCTCTTGGCTCCGTGATCAAAAAAGAGGGCTCCATGTCACACAGTATCATATAAAATACAAATTACCCCATAAGTGACATCATCTTCCAAAAAATATATTTGTGAACCTAAAATATCCATATGTTCCAACACATACATGTTTAAGGTATGTCATATTAAGAGAGGTCCATCATTATTAAAATAATAATAGACCACCATGCACACTATTGTACATGGTAACATTTCATTAGAAGGTTAATGCATGAGGTTAAGGGGATGACTCCGTTCCAAATAAAATATTATAAAGTGCTTCTACATGTGTGCTCATGTTCCATTAAAGTGTTATGCCATGTAAAATAAGCTACATTTCTTAAAGTTTAAAGCAACAAAACTCTAGGATTGTAGCTTTGATACCAAATATTATGAAGCAAATAAATTGAAAATGATGAAAAGTAAATGAGTACAATCCACTTCAATGGGAAAACCTCCTTTTAAAATGAGTACAATGTATAAGATAATATGGGATAATCCATATATAAGAGACAAATGGTACAATTATAATAAAAGGATACAAAGAAAGTCTAACCTACTAATATAATGTAACCATAGAAATGCAATAACTCAATATTTAAGGCTTAATAACACATTTTTAGGCTAACATGAGGATTTTTCTAAGGCTTTGTTGAGCTAATTTATTGACTAAATTAACACAAGTATTTAATTATCAATCCAGGTTTGTAAAACTTGGAGGCAAATCCACTGTATATGGACATAAGATATAATCAAGTTTAGAAGATAAAATTTGAAGATTTAAAGAAGTACATATTACAAATATAAACCTATTTTAACAATTTCTAATTCATTTATGTAATATATGAGGGAAGAGGCTCTTAACTTAGGAGAACCAAGTTGTCCTTCCCTACAATACTACTTTCATGAAGATAAATCTAAGAGCACTAATTAACAATGGCTTATGATGCAGAAGATGTAAAAGAAGAGACTCCTAACTAAGGAGGTTCAGATTGTCCTTCTTCACAATCCTACTATATCACAATCACCATTGCTTCAAACTAGAAATGCATAAATAACTTCAAATAAGAAAAGGAGAATGAAATTCAGTTTTAGTTCAAGATCAAATAGAAGGGGAATTTAACTTAAATTCCTATGTGTTCCTTCATATGTAGATTAGAATTAAACCAATATTCATTCAACAATCATCACACATCTAAATACATTTGAAACAAGAACTAATCTATGAAAACTATGAAAATTGAACCAAGAAGTGTACTTAGCTTGGTGAGGGGGCCCTCCACCCTTGCCTTGCACACTTGAAGAAATCTCAGCTACAACAACTTCAGTAAATCAACCAAGCATGAAAAACAAATTCGAATGAAACAAGTTCTTCAAATTAGCTCCCAACTCCAATTATACAAAAGTTACATACAAATTCCATTACAAAAGCCATCAAAGTCTTAGCTTTAAATAGAGGTTTAATGAAAAACACTTATCTATATTATCTCTAACACTCATATCTACTCATATCCATCTATCTAAGTCAAAATCATCCAATTCATCCCAAGAAATATGGTCAATCCCATAAAATCTCAAAACTGCCCTATTTCCTAAGCATTTTCTGGTGACTAGTCATGTTTGACCAGCCTTGACCGGGTCTAATAAAGCTTGTTCTGGCCGAACCAAGTGGAGTTAGCTTAGTCTTAGTTCCCAAGCTATCCATACATGCATCAAACTCGAGCCCAAGTGTCCTGCAAACATGTCATCCACATAGCTATTACCGGAATTTCTGATTCAGTCCAAAATTGCACTTGAAACTCAATTTCCATAAAAACTTCTAGAAATTGCAAAATTAAAATTAAACACCTGAATATGCATAAAATACATCAAAATGAGATGGATGTGATGGAAAATGGATGGAAAATATAAGGATTAAGTAGGTTTCCCTAAGCAAAAATAGACCAAAATTGAGGGCCAACACCTTCACCCATGCACCCAACCTGCCCAGCCCGCCCTCACTTTCTCAGCCCGTCCTCACCCACCCGGCCTGCCCTCACACCCTCACTAGCCCTGCCCGCCCTCACCCCTCACCCACCCGCCCACCGACCCGCTCGACACCGACCTGCCCGCCCACCCATCGAGGGTGGTTGGGCGATTTCGAGAATCGCCTAGCCACCCCCGAGGGGTGGGCAGGCCGCCTGGGTGGTGCAGTGTGGAGCTACTACAACCCCATCCTCTGCCACCATGGAGGCCCGCCTGTCCGCCTGCAGAGGTTGCACAATTCTCAGAATTGCTCGCCACTCTGTGGATGGATGGGGTGGTGTCTTTGGGCTTCTACCATTTCTCCTGATATTGATCTCCTTCTCCATCTTCAATCTACCCCTCAAGGGAGACGCTGAGGGGTAGATTGAAGATGGAGAAGGTGATCAATATCAGGAGAAATGGTAGAAGTTGTTGCCGCAGCCCCCCTCATGCCACCTTGCCCGGCAGGCCACCTGGGTGGCACAGAGGGAAGGTTGTGGTAGCCCCCCACCACCCTGCCAGCCTCCACGTAGGCGAGCGAGCCGTTAGGGTGGCGCGGGGGGAGGCTGTGGCAACAACTCCTACAATTTCTCGCCCCATTGATCTCCTTCTCCGTCTTCAATCTGCCCCTCAGCTTCCCCCTTGAGGGGTAGATTGAAGACGGAGAAGGAGATCAATGTGGGGAGACATGGTAGAAGTTGTTGCCATAGCCTCCCCCCGCGCCACCCCTGCGACCCGCCTGCCCGCAGGGTGGTGGGCGATTTTCTTAGTGTTAATATTTTTTTAATTTCAACTATCTGAATATACAAATAAAAAATTTATGATATATTTTCGTTGTTAATTTAAGTTAATATGTTTTCATTATTTACTAATTTATGTGTTTCTATTTTTCAGGAAAAAGGCATCAAAGAAGATTTCTGTGAATCTTTCTAGACCAAAGACTCTTAAAGGTGTATCTTCAAAAAACATTGGTGAACGAACTCCACCTAAGCTCATCGCTACAAATATTTCAATTGCCTCAAATGATAATAAGATGATTTCATAGTGGAAGAATTCAAAAGAGGTGAAATTTCCATCAAGAATCTAGTATGTGAAAGAAAGAGAAAGCCAAATGTGAATATATATCTATATATTGATATACCAAATGATAATGGAATTTATGAGGTAATGGGAAGAGTCATAGATATGTGTTCAGTACCGGACACTGAAGTTGTTTACATACTTACAAAAGCTCCCAAGTCACATGAAAGGATTAAATACTGACTATCATATTCATTGTATGACACAAGATAGGTATCTACAAAGTTGTGTAAACAAATCATAAATGAGATGAAACAAGATATCATAAGTATTGTTATTTATATTTGTATTTTGCGTTCTTGAAAGTGTCTCGCTATATTTCTTTAACTTTGTTTTTATTGACATATGATATTTTGTTTGGAAGAATTTTGTTGAAAATTGTTCAATTAGGTTGGGAGGTATTCCTTTCATAGAGCATGATATCTTGAAAGTTGTCAGTAGCTTTTACTCAGTGTCAAAAGAAGATATGGTAAACAAGCAAAATGTAGTAATTGATGATGCTACAAAACTACATCCAAAGGATCAGAAAAAAAGGCCTCTGGTGGATAAATCTAGCAAGGGTAGACAAGTTACTTTTGAGGACGATGAAGTTGAAACTGACAGTAGAGCATATGTTGCCGCTACTGAAGATGACATTGGAACTAAGAAGAGTCGTAAAAGACCAAAAGTAACAATGCCCGAGAATAAATCTGTTGAGAATGTTATGACAAAGAAAAGTAAAGTTGAAGATTTTGAAGTAGTCATTATCAGCAGTCAAGAACCTAGTGAAACTTCAAAAGAAAGCAGAGAAATGATTACACCAGGAGCTGATTTAGAGGATGGCATTATCAAAAGAAAACAAAATTCCATTCAACAAAATTTGACAAAGAGAAACTTAATTGATGGTGGTTGTACATTTCAGCTTAATGTCAGACAAACCTATAAGGCAAGTGAAGGACAATGTCAATATCATGTCAGAAAGCCACATCATCTGCATGTTCACAACTTGAAGACAATGATGAAGTACAATCCATATGCTTATGTGGTTAGTTATGTGCTTCTTGTTGATCCACTTCCTTTTTTCTGAAGCAAGCGCCGGTCCTTCTATTTCATTAATTCAAAAGAAAAAAATACATATTGTACAAAAACCTGATTCTTAACAAGAACACGGGAAAATGAAACCTTGCCAAGGTCAAAGACCCCCCACCCTACTACAGTGATCACCCATCTTAAGAGAATCTGACATGGAAAGGCTACAAGAGCCCCCACCCACAAGGGAAGTTCCGTACAAAATCATTCCCCAAAGCCGACCTACAAACATAGACCTACCCAAATGCATGAAACCCACACCACGCAAGAGAGGGAAAAGACACGCCAAATAAGTGTGATGTATAAAGCCAACCTGGCCCCAAAAAACCAAATGATCTATCCTTGCCATTTATCCTAGCTACTGGATCCAACGGCCAGGAATCATATCGCGCATCCAAACATGCCTGAAAGATAATGTGCGATCAAGGGCGGTATTCAAGTCAATCCCTCTACCACGTGTAGCAATCCCAATGGGATTGCTCCCGAAACTAAAAAAACACAAACCACTCATGAGATGAGTGATCACCGAAGAGCCAACTCGAGCGTGGTTTTCAGACCAGAAAGCTAGAAGGGGGAGAAAACTAGCCACTGGAGAAACCATTCTCATTTTCTTACTATTCTATCTACCGATCCTGTCCCCGATACTGAGCTTGTTTGAGAAGAGACCCCGTAAATTGTCTTTCGAGAACCTGGGGACCCCATTCACCGGACTCTAGTAGAGAGTGAGACATAAGCTGTCTTCCCTTGCTACCATAAGCATTCAGAAAGGTTGGGAAAAAACATGCCAGATCAATCAATTCATGCTTGTTATCCGGGTTTGATAATGAAACATTTCTCTGTCTTCTACAGCTTGTTCATTGTAGACAGCCTTTAAACAGTTTTGAGGAATTTCCCACCACTTGTTCACCATCCCACAATCTGCATTGTTCACCCCTTGGTTGGTCAGCAAGTCTGCTAGTTTATTGGTCGAACGTCGAACATGGTTAAAGCTCACTGTTCGAAGCCCCTGAAGGTGAACATGGATTCTTTGGTAAACCACGATGAGTTTCCAGTGATTAGAAACTTTCTCCGGTTGAGTACCACAATTAATTCTTTTCACAGAATTAATGGTAATCTCCAAGTCTGCTTCAACAATGACATTTGAGCAATGGTTCTAGATTAGAAACTCTAGACATTGTTCCAGAGCCATTAATTCTGCCATATTATTTGTGGCTCTACCTAGATGATAGTAGAGGACAAAAATAATTTTGCCCTCTTCATCTCTTAAAACTCCGCCATAACTAGTTGTTCTCGGGTTGCCTTTTGAAGCCCCATCAATGTTGTATTTCAGATAAACTTTCGGTGGAGGTTTCCAGAACTCCATCCCTATATCCATAGCTATGTCATTTCTGATTAGATCTTGGGGAATAATCTCTTTCATTCCCAATTGTCTGAGGATTCTCAGCTCAAACAAGAAGGGAGGACTTTTGGGGAGATTGCGAACAGTGGTACTTACTGTCTCCCGAAGCTATTTCAGGATTAGATCAAAAAGACAGTGAGGGGTGGACTTTTCATTTTTGAAAATCCTTTTATTCCTTTCTTTCCAAACATTCCCGTTAATGAAGCTTGGCATGAAGGCCCAGGCTAGATTAATGAACTTATTCTCTGAATAGTTTACTCTCCATTTGTTTAGGGTATTAGTAATACTACTTCTTTCCCTATCTGACTGATGGAAAATGGAAGAGAAGGAATCCCATAACCAGGTAGTATAAGAGCAGCTATTGAGAATGTGCTCCATATTCTCCTCCTGCTCTTCACAAAGCTGGCATCTAGAAGGCCCCATAACACCCCTTTTCCTAATGTTGTCCCAAGTTAAAATTTGCTTATGATGAACCAACCACATGAAAAGCTTGATTTTCATCCAACCTTGGTGCTTCCAGAGGAGTTGCCATGTCTTGTCTGGAACACTGGAATCAAGCCCAAGAAGAATACTTTTGGCTTCCTTCAGATTAAAGTTACCTTTATTGTTATTGCCCCATCTCAATTGATCCTGCCCCTCTGTAACTAAAATCATCCTTTTCTTAAGCACGCTCCCAAGAGCCTCTACCTTAATTTTAACGGGGCTATCATCTCTGCAGTCAATTTTTCTCTAGCTTCTCCATTTTCATGAGGTCTGAGCAAGATCCTAGAAATCCTTGACTTTCTTTAACCCTTGGTGGTCTATTTCCTGCTTGAGACTAACAAAATCCTTTGCTAATAGTGTTGGTTCTTGTTTCCACTTGTCTTCCCAAAAGAGTGCAATATCTCCTACTCTGATTTCCCAAAAGCTGTTATTTTGAGCTAGGCTTGTGTTTTCCTAGGCTCTATTCCAGATGTGAGAACCTTTTACATTACCAGACATTCTTATGAGATCCTTAGTATGCCAAGAGCTGGCATATTTCTCTTTCCAGATTCTTGCCCACTGTGCTTTTGGCTCCTGATCCCAACACCACCAAAGCTTGGCTCCTAGAACTTTATTAAGGATCTCCTAATCATCCAAGCCTAGTCCCCCCTGTCTCTTGGGTTTACAGATTTTGTCCCAAGAGACTAGGGTCCCTTTCTTCTTAGTTTCTTCCTTACCCCAGACGAAATCTCTTTGAATGCTCCTGAATTTCTCTAAAACACCTTTGGGCATTAGGAGGGTAGATCACATGAATATCAAAATAGATTGCAGGACCACCTTTGTCAGAAACAACCTGTCTACCAGGTTCAAGACCCGGAAGGTCCAATTTTTGACTTTGTCTTGCAATTTATTAAGCACCGGTTCCCAGATACTTTTGTGCATTGGTCTATCTGTGAGAGGAATTCCAAAATACTTTGTGGGGAGGGAATCCCTTTGGAAGCCCAGAATTCTTGAAATGTTTCTCTGAATAGCAATGTTAGTGTTTAAGAAGAAAATTTTTGACTTAGAAAGATTGACTTCCATACCTATAGCCAAGGTAAAAACCTTCAGGATTTGATTGTAGGTTGAAGCTTCTTTGACTATGGGGAGCTCTTGGAGCATGGTATCATCTACAAATTGTTGGTGAGTCAGAGCTTTACCATTCTCAGATAATTGAAGACCTTTGATTTTGCCCATTGCTTTGGCATGCTTAATGGATCTGCCAAGTCCTTCCATCATAAGAATGAAAATAAAGGGAGAGAGCAGGAATCCCTGCCTAATGCATCTAGAAGGAATGAAGATCTCCGAGGGAGTGCCATTCACCAAAATTGAAAAGCTAGAAGAGGTCACCAGAGCCATGACCCATCGGATCCAGTTATGGTCTAACCCAAAAGCAGTAAGAACCTTTTTGATGTAGATCCAATTAACTTTGTCATAGGCTTTGGCTATATCCAATTGCATGATCATCCCCGCCTGTTTTTTACTGGTAAGCGTGTGGACCGCCTCATGGGCTTGAATAATGTTATTTAAGATTTGTTTGCCCTCCACATAACCTACTTGTTCCTCTGAAACTAAAGAAGGAAGGAGAGGTTTAAGTCTATTAGCCACTACCTTGGAAATTATCTTGTAAACCACAACGCATAAAGCTATGGGTGTGTATTTGTTTGCAATTTGAGCTGAATCCTATTTGGGGATCAGGGAGATGAAGGAGGCATTGAGGGCTTTCAGGATCGTTTTGATGGACTTGGAATCCTCCACCACTTCCAGAATATCCTGTTTGACAATATGCCAACAAGGTTTAAAGAAATCCACATTGAAACCATCTAGACCTAGTGCTTTGCAGTTCTTCATATCTTTGAGAACCTCGCTGACTTCCTCTTCAGTAACAGGTCTGTTGAGGTTAAAATTGTCCTCTCTAGACACCAACTTAGGGATATGCCTCGTAATTTCTTTGATGGAATGTTCCCTGTTTGGATTGTTTTCTCGGGTAATGTTTTAGAAATACTGAACAAGCATGGCTTCAATATTCTTATGGGTGTTCTGGAGCTATCCATTCTCATCCTTTATCATAGAGATTCTATTGTATGCTCTATTAGCCATAGTGGATATGTGGAAGAATCTTATATTCCTCTCTCCTTCCTTGAGTCATTGAACCCTAGACTTCTGCCTCCAGAATGTTTCCTCTTGTTTGCATAAATTATCCCATTCTTGGTGATGCTTATCAGCCTGATCACTTTTAACTTTGTCAAAGCCGTCTTTGATCAGAGCTTGGTTGAGTTCCTGTAATTTGATTTCGAATGATCTTTTGTTCACAAAAATGTTACCAAAATCCTTTTTGTTCCACTCTTTTAGCCTGATCTTGACATGCTTTAGTCTTTTATGAAGGAGGTACATTTTTGAGCCCTGGAGTTGCAAGTCCTCCGACCACCATTTTCCAATATTACTGATGAAATCCGGGTGGGAGAGTCAAATATTCTCGAATCTAAAGGGCCTGTTCCTGGGAGAAATCAAACCCTTGATTTCTAGTTGAATCAGCCAGTGGTCGGAACCTCCAAAGGGAAGAACGTTTTCTATTATTTCTTTATCTGTAAGCAAAAGCTCATCTGATATCATGAACCTGTCCAATTTAGAGGCAACCTATGCCTCACCTCCCCTTTTGTTGTTCCAGGTAAAAAGGCCATTGCTTAGGTCTAAATCAACCAATTTCATCTCATCTATGAAAGTCTGGAATGCTATGGAGTCTTTGTTGAGCACTCTGGTGCCTTCCTTTTTTTCCAAAAGAGATTTGATCATATTAAAGTCCCCTCCCATGATCCAAGGAATCCCAGCCTGTTTGTTCCTGAGATCAATTAGGGATTCTAACAATTTGAGTTTGTCATCTATTCTTTGAGGACCATACACATTTGTAACCAGGAAGGTTTTTGAACCTCCCACTGATTGTATGACCACTGATAAGTAGTTTCTAGATGCTTCTGCATCTGTTATACTAATTTTCTTTGGATTCCAGAGAGTTATAATGCCCCCCATTGTGTTTTCAGCTTTAACCTCTAGGAACTCAAATCTATTGAGCCATTTGCTGTGAATTTGTTTTATTTTCTGAATGGAACATTTAATTTCCTGGATGAAGATAACATTAGGCATTTCCTGTTTCATTCTATGACTAAGCATTCTTTGTTTTCTTTTACTACCTAGACCTCTAATATTCCATGATGTGATCTTCATATTTAAAGATTTATAAATGAGTAACTCGTTAGGTCTTTCATCTTACCTAAGTATAACATTAACTTTCCACACTCCATCAAGAGGTCCTTCTGCTTTTTCGTGCCCCTCTTCTTTCATGCATTTCTGGTTGTTACTCCTGGAGTTGATTTCATTATTTTCACACCTCTGTGTTCCTTCTTTTCAATTGTTTTTCCTTTACCTAATCCTTTGTCCTAAGTTTTCCATAAGAATAGCTGTTGAATTTTGTTGCAGTCTTCTTGGGGTAGTGAGTCTATCCCTCCCATGGAACCCTCCTTCAAGAACCCTTCCAGATCTAGATTTTCCTTATCTAGAATTTCCTGAAGTTCATGATCCTCCAGATCTCTTTCACTCTCGGTCATTTCTTGATCCATCTCTAGTTCTGTTTCACTAATTATAGTTTCTTTCTTATTATCCATCTCTTGTGTTGGGTAGCAGTCTTCTTTCATTTCTGTTTCCTTTTCATTAGGGTCGTCCTCCATAGATTGGTCTTCATTTGACATTTCTACATTCTCTTCCAATGCTTGATAACTATTTTCCCTAACCTTTTGACCCTCATTATAGAGTTGGCTTGGTCCCTTTTTGCCGCCTTTTCCTCTACTTGTAACTTTCTGGAAGCTATCTGTGTCCTTCATTTCCTTAGGTTTGCCCTTATTGTCTGCTTGACTAAGAGGGAAATCTCTGAACAAGTGTTCATGTTCATGGCATTTACGGCATCTGAACGGGATATGCTCATAGTCTACGGTTTTCACCCATTCTTCATCAAAAACTTCCAGGATGACTTCATCTCAAAGAGCTCCTGATAGATCCATTTCTACATAGATCCTAGCATAGGAAGTGTATTTGCCTCTTCTTGTGGCTTCTGAAGCTTTGACAAAATGTCCTAGTTTGTTTCCAATGGCAATAAGCAATTCAGTTTGCTAATAATCAAGAGGTAGAGAATAGAGCCTTACCCAGACCGGTACCGAAGTGAAAGTTTCCCACTCTAGAACAAATTTCATCTTCCAAGGCCGCATATAAAGACCAGCTACTGCATAAAAGTAGGGTCCTCCTTCAAATATTCTTTCTTTGTCTTCGATGTTTGTGAACACCACAGTGAAATATCCCTTTGATCCAAGATGAAGGTCTATACTTCCTTTGGGTTTCTAGTGATACTTGATCCATAACTGTAAAGCTTTTTCCGTGGGCCATAATCCCATAAACTTGTATATTATAGCATAGGTCCCCATATGTTCCCTGTGTGCCTGCAGTGCAGGATCGTTTAACACTACTCTAGGAGTAATCTCCATTTTGGGTCTGCACGGTCCCTTTTGTTCATTATTCCTTGTGCCCTGATTTTTGTCTTCTTCCTCCTTGTCTTTGGTGCTAACATTTTCCTTGGGCCTACCCCCATCTGTCTCCTTTTCATTATTACTCTTTTCCTCTTCCACTGAATCTCTAACTTTGCCCAGAGGGGACTTGCCTCTACTGGCTATAGTGCTTTTGTAGGAGGGAGGGGAGCTCCCTCCTCTTCATTCCTCCATTATGAGCAAGCGCTGAATTTCTTCGAAGCCCTGCCTGCACATTTTTCTCGTCTACCTCCCACAAATTTACCGTGTACGCATCAAATCTAAAAAAAAATTCAATTGTAACCACCTTGTTGATCCACTTCAAGTTCCCAACAAAAAAGAATTTGATAAGTCAAAATGTTTTGAATACAATTATTATGTGCTTAGGGGGAACCATTCTGTAGAAGCTCAAAGACAATTGATGGAGGAATATCCTAATAACCCATGTTTTGAAACAATGAAATGTATCATTTATGCTAGTTTATCAGATACATAAGCAAAGTTAGTGGCATGGGATCATAATTCAGATAATGAATACAGGATGTCTATGACTTTCATCCAAAGGGTTAGATTTATTCATAGTGAATTTCAAGAAAAATTTGGCGGGGATAGGATAAATGTTACTGCAGATTTCCGAAAGGAATGTTGTATGGAAATAGGCTATCAAATTGAAGAGAAAACCAATTCAAAAGGTGGAAAAGGCAACAAAATTAGTGATTTATTCAGAGATGTTGATAACATTTTCCAATTGGCATTTAGAAATGGAGATGTTTGGAAGTTGATTGATGAGATTTTTAGCATGTGGGAAGACATTGGCATTAAAAACCAGAGGGTCAAAAAGTCTAAGCCATTGATATGTAGCAGCGGTAAATCAACTCCTGTAATGAAGCAGCTTCCGTACGATATGACTATCACACCTTGGAGAGCAATGCAAGGAGTGAAAGATGAAAAAATTGTCAAAACAATATTACCTCATGTGAGCTCAGGGGAATTATCATTGGAGGAAATGTATGAAGAATTTCAAAAGTAAGTTTGTTGAATTATTTTATTTATTTCTAGATTATATTTTTCTTTTAAATAAAACATGTTGTTCTTAGTCGTATTTGTTATAAATATCATTATATTAAATTTTTGTTACTTTATCTATGCAGTCACAAAGTTTACATGAAAATTCAAGAATAAATGGTTAGATTGTTGAATGAAGATAGTTGGAATGATATTATACGCAACTATCCAGATTCAAATTCTACATCAACATTAAAAGCTTTTTATCTTGCATTTAAAAAGGTATCTTGATTTATGCATTCATTTTTCTTCATCTGTGTACTGTTTTCAATATATAACTTACACATATATTTTTTTATTTTATAAAAGATGAGGAAGGATGATAATGGAGCACCAGATAGTTTCAAAACCTTTACTGAAAAAATAAAGATCGAAAGACCAAGGAAGCAATGTATTAAGAATGTTGAACTTGATCCAACTCTTAATCATTTCATTTGGAATGGGCTAGACATTATTCAATATCAAGTAATACAAGGTGAATGTGAAGACATTGCTAAACTCATACCTAAAAGGGATTATGCCCTAGTTATTGCAGATATTCCCCATTGTTTCAATATTCCAAACATTGACTATGATAGTGAACCTTATACTTATCAAGCTCTTAGTAAAGTGGCTGCGGGATTTGTAGAAGTCACGTAATCACCATTATGGAGATTTGTGACATTTCATTCAGACACAAAATTGGCAATGATATTGTCAAGCTTCAAGGGGAAAACAAATTCAAGGATGCAACTTACATGGTAAGACATTTAAAATGTATATTTAATTAATGTTGAAAAATTCATTTATGTACAAGTTAATTGAACTTTTACTATTTCATGTTACAGGCAAAATTCACATCTTCTTAACCATGAATATCAACAATTTATAAATGATTATGAGTTCATTCATACTGATAGTTGGGCAAAAGATGATAGCCATATGTCTATGATTTTTAATCAAGTGGACGGAAAGAGTCATAGCCAAATACTGACTTATGATGTTGTTGTGAGAAAACTAACATATGAAGACAAAGAAGCAAAAGGAGAGATAGTTAACATTTATCAAAAACCACAATTATTGATTAACTATCTGATAGACATATGTTTAAATTAAGGAGATTGGGTTCTGAATTTATTTTCTCGCTCAGGTAAGTTTTATTATATGGAATTGAATTTCAATATGTTATTTTTTAATTAATATGTCATTGAACTAATTTACTTCATTATTTCTTTTGTGCTTGATAATTAGGTACAACACTAGCATGTTGCCTTCAAAAAGGAAGAAATTGCATTGTGATGCAGGAGCATCCATTTAAGGGTGCCATGACCGGGTGTTGCTCTCAGCTGAGGAGGAGAGGTTCATAAAAAAATTGAATTTCATTTGTGTTTGTTAATTAAGAACAATATTAGGAGCATGATTTATGATTTTTTCTTTCTGTTAATGAGTACTTAGGGATAGTACAGTTAGGGACAATATAGTCAAGTAGAAGCAGTTGCAGACACCTAGTTGTCTAGTCTCTTGTTTAGTTTAACTTTCTAGTTGATTAGTTTTGAAAAAAAAACAAACAACAAAGTAACAGGAAAGAAAATATTATCATTGTATTTTACAGAATGAAAGAATCAAAATAGCGAGGTAGTTGAAAACTACATAACTAAACAAGAAACTACCAATAGTTTGCTTAACTATATTGCAAGGAATTATAAAACAATTGTACACAGCATGGATGGGGTTCGTTCTTTTCCAGACAGAGAATAATAATACAAAACAGAGATATTTTCTTTTCATTATTTTATTTTCCTGAATCCATCTGAATGACTACTGTATCTCCTATCATTTAAATCTTGTTGCATGTAATATAAGGACAGTCAAACAATATGTCGAATTCCTCCCTAAATAGAAGCAAGTTCCTGAATACAAAGTCAAGCAGAAGCATAACCATAGTCGAGACACAAATATACACAATAAAAACAAGTAGATAGTTCCTGTGCATGCTGGGAGGCTACAGAGGCGCAAAGATATGCTACAGTAAATCATTATCAACAAATATAGTCCCACCATCGAATACAAGCAAGACGTAACGCTGTGCACGATAATACAAATTTTTTCATTAATCTTTCACAAATATTACAACAGTCCACATTGGGTTTCAAACATGTAATTACAAGTTTAAAGCCAGCGATTTCAAAGGTGAGGAAACCCTCCTTTGGATGCAGAGTAATAGAAAGAGGGTTAGGGTTTCAAACCCTTAAAATAAACTTCTTTACAGCCCACGGAAAAATCCACATTACATAGTCAACGAACTAGAAAACTAAAAATTGTTCACAATCGAATGCATTGCAACCAGACTCAGGTCGAGTACAAAAGAAAGACAACCAGAAACCCTTCGACCAAACAGGAACAACAAGGAAAGATCCTACCGGTTCCATTCGAAGAAGGAGCCAAGGGATACTCCAACTGGAGACCAGTGACCTGCAAGGAGAACACGACAAGGTGTTAGCATTGTGGATTTGAAAACCAGACAACAAACATGAAGACTGATAGAAAGGGAATGTGAATGCCGAATGAACTCACCTTCTTGACAACAACGTTGGAGAAGGAGAATTACAATTGACCGTGGCCATCATTAAGTAAGAACCCTGCTCGCAAGGAGCCAAAACTGTTAGTGCAAAGAAAAATTGCAAATATAACTTACAACAGAGAGAGACATTTTACCTTGCCAGAGAGAACAGTCACCAGATAGAAGGGTCCCATTGTGGCTGCAACCTGAAGACAAGCATATGCCCCAAACAAAAAAATATGTAGCCATTTAAGTAGCAGAGGAACTATAAATTAAATTAAAGGATAGAATGAGTAACCCGAATGAAGTAGTGAACAACGAGTCATCCAAAGAATAGGAGAACCTCACACAGTTTGACCAAAGACTAGCAGAACTAAGCCAACAAGGGCGTAGACCAAGGAAAAAATTATATATATTGATGCACAACTGTAACTTACCAACGGAGAATCCACAGTCGGTGCAAGCAAAAATAGTTGCAAAACAATGAAAAACGCCTACAGAGTCGCAGAGCTCACAACCAACAGTGCACAATGAAAATGACCGGGAGAACCCAATACCCTAGGGTTTAGCCAAACACGAGTGGGAAGCCCGAGGCTAGGACATTTGCCCTCTCGGCATACAAAGACATTAATACAACAATCAATTCCCAAACTAAAATATCTGCACTAAACCCTGATTAACAATACAATTATTCTTAAACCATTGTAATCAATAGTTATTTGATTAATTAAGGTTTATAGCACAGGCTGGTCCCATCATAGTGCTATCAGAGCAGTTTTTAGAATTGGCTTGAGAAATGGAGGTATGAAGACGAGGTCGTGGAAGAGGTGCTCGAAGGATAATAGAGAAAGGATTGCGGGAGGAGATCAGGATCCTTACTAACCGTTTGGAGGTAGTTGAAGTGGGAAAAAGAAGGGATCCAGAGGTTGGAGATGACAGCGAAGAAAAAGATGTAGTGACAATAGATGGGTCAGATGAAGAAGGGCCAGAGATGAGACTGTTGAGGTCGGTCCTGTTGGTGAGTAACAACCCCAAACCAGAACTCCTAAATTATGATGGCAGTTTGTCCATAGAAGTTTTGTTGGACTGGATCAATGAGCTGCACAAGTATTTTGAATGTGAAGAGGTCAATGAAGACCAGGGGGTCAAGTTCGCTATGACAAAGTAGAAGGGACACATAGCCCTGTGGTGGGACAGTGTCCAAACAGAGAGAAGGAGGTTGAACAAGTTGCTGATCAAGAAATGGTCAAGGATGGTGGCCATGTTGAAAGGCAAATTTCTACCTTAGGATTACCAGATTGCACTACACAAGCAAGTGCAGAATCTGAAGAAGAAAGGGATGACAGTAAGGCAGTACACTGAAGAATTTTACCGAGTGAATTTAAGGGCCGGTTATACAGAGGACACACCAGAGAAAACAACCAAGTATGTAAATGGCTTAAGGTTAGAAATATTAGATGAAATTAGTATTCTTTCTCTGAAAAACATTGAAGAAGCATATCAGAGTGCTATGAAAGTAGAGGAGAAGATTGCCAGGAAACAAAATTCTAGGAGAAGATGGGGAACCGACAGAGGAAGAGGATAGTCTTATGGCAGAGGGCGAAATGCTAGAGGAATGAAGAAGGCAGTAGTTCCAAAGCTTCCGGAATATCAGAAAAAGGTGACAACATGAGAGGTGGTAGGCCATATTAGTGAGGCAGGGGAAATGGCTGAGGCAGAGAAGCTAGTTATTAATGTTATAGGTGCCACAAGTGGGGGCATAGATCTTTTGAGTTTCCTGAGGAAAAACAAGCTAGACAGAGGGGTGCATATGTCGTATAGCCAGAAGAAGCAGAGGCACTCCCCCAAGAAGTAGAAAATGTGTCAGAAACAGGGGAAGCCTTAATTTTGAACAAGGTGTTGCTGAAACCAACCAAAGAAACAACTGAACAAACAAAACAGAAGGATTTGTTTCGGACAATTTGTAAGTCACACGGTAAGTGTTGTAAGTTTATTATTGATGGTGGGAGTACGGATAATTTGGTTTCCATGGAGATAGTGGAAAAGTTGGGGTTGAAGCGTTTGGAACACCCCACTCCTCAGAAGGTATCATGGCTGCAAAAGGGCCATCAGTTGCTGGTAGATGAGTAATGCGAAGTGGAGTTTCATATCAGAAGATATAAGGATAAAGTCATTTGTGACATAATGCCAATGGATGTATGTCACATACTGCTAGGTAGGCCATGGCATTATGACAGGAAGGTGGTACATGATGGGAAGACAAACTGTTATAAGTTTGTCAAAGATGGGATCAAACGCATGCTTGTACCCATCAAGGAGGAAGAGGCAGCAGGGACAAGTGAGACGAGAGTGTTGTTAATGGGCAGAAAGCAGTTTTTGAAACAAGTTGAAGGCAGTGACGTGAGCTATGTTGTTGTAAGAAGAGAAAAGATGGTGCTGCTACACATAGAGGTGTCAGATTTGCCCACAAAAATTCAGCAGATGTTGCAGGAGTTTAGTGATATAGTGGTGGATGACTTGCTAGATAAACTACCCCATAAAAGAAGTATAAGTCATCATATTGACTTTATCCCCTAAGCAAGTTTTCCGAATAAGGTAGCATATCGAATGAGCCCTAAAGATAATGAGGAGATTAGGAAACAGGTGCAGGAATTGCTAGATAAAGGGCTGATAAGGGAGAGTGTGAGCCCTTGCATCCAGTTGAGTCTGCATCAACAAAGCCATGAATATCCAACACTTTGTCCAATCCTGGTCTTCCTTGGTAGCACAAACCATAATCTGTAGTGCCACACAAACACCTAATAACCCACTTCGCTGCTGTCTAATGCTCCTTTCCTGGTTTTGACATAAACCTGCTCAATACTCCCACTGCATGTGCAATGTCTGGTCTAATACAGACCATTTTTTATGTAACCAGCTCAAGAAAAAGATAGAAAGATAGATCAACGCCTTAGAATTCAGCCTCTTCGAGGGGGCAACCTCATTTACATTACATAAATGAACAATTCTTGGATAATTCAAATGAAAAAACCTCCTTTCTATATATAGGAGTCTAAGGAGTCACAATATAACCCAGCCGACCTAACAATAATAATATAAAGCCACAAAAATAACAATAGAGGGATTCTATGGGGCACAGTAATAACAATATGGGGACAATAGGGGCACAACAATATTAATAAGGGGTGAAACTACAATAGTAATGGGGTAATCACTAGTATTATAGGGACCCAACATGCCCCTCTCCTTCAAAAAAGTGTTGTCCCCAACGCTTGAGTAGTTCTGGATGCTTTCGTATAAAATTCTCATCCTCCCATGTGGAATCTTCAACAGATAAGTTCTTCCACTTGATAAGATACTTTGAAATTGATTGATTTCGTAGCTGTTGAGTTCTTGTTTCAGTTACTGCTTCTGGTTCCAATATAATTTTTCCTTCCTCGTCAAGTTCAGGCAATATTGTTTGAACTGGTGTTATAGCTCCAAATCTCACTATTATGGTTTGTGATGCTGCACTCATGGCCTAGGGCAACCCCTCCTTCCAGACCTGGTCCCAAATCTAAAAAACAATGTTTTATTCCCTGTACGCGACATTGCCCTAAGTTAAATGCGTGTATACGCGGGTCCATATATACCCAACCCGCGTATATGTATTAAAACACTTAAAAAAATATAAAACTCCTTATTTTCGGGCGGAGATCGCGGGTTTTACCTGCTGATCACCTATTAGTGCCTGTGGCCCCAACTGTTCCCAACCAATTCCTAACTAAAAAAACTACTTTGGAATTGGTATAAAAAGACATCAAAGTGAAGGCCTAGGGGAGGAGAGAGGAGAGAGAAAGGTTATTATACTGAGATTTTCCCCTGACCAGGTCTGAAGACCCTTGTGCCTTCTCAACTTCCCCCATTTGTACAAGAAACCCTTGTTTCCTTATGATTTGATGTTCATCCCTTAGTTATGACATCATGGAGTGAGTCTTGGAAGGAGATATACTAGAGGCTTGAGGTGCGACAGATCCGGAAGGAAGCTGTGCTTGGAGCCTACGAAAGGTAGCTCAGGTGATATTACTCCTTTTGTACTTTCTATTTGTCTATAATAAAGAAACATGTCTTGATTCCCGATATGCTTCTTCTTTATGTTTATGATGTTCATGTTTGAATTCCATGTATGAATGGTTGTTTAAAGTTCATAACTAACTTCCTTCTTTTATAACATAAAGATGATTTTTGTATAAATCTTTTCCCATATACTGCTGCATTCTTTGGAATTGTTGGTTTTGCAGGGCAAAGGAGCGAAAGGGACGTGAAGAAGGGTTTGGACCCTTGAGGAACTACTCGAACGTAGGACCTGAGGTACATCCTTCTTACTTTAAAATTAGCTTTTGCTAGCATAATGGATGTGTGTATGCATGTTTCTTTGTTTAGACAACTTTCAGTCTGCTAGGGTTCTACCCAAAAGCTCTAGGGGATTAAATCCCTCAACAACTGGGAGCTTATTGCCTATAACCTTCTTTAAAATGAAACATGGAAAACTGGGTACAATCGAGAAGCTGCAGGAAGCTCTAATTTGTATGCCATAGTACCAATATTTTGCAACACCTTTTACGGACCATAATACTTTGGTGATAATTTATTATCCTTCTTAGCTTGCTTGAGGGACATTTGCTTATATGATTGTAGCCATAGGAATACCCAATCACCTACATCAAAACTTCTTTCACTGCAATGTTGATCTGCTTGTTGTTTCATTCTATTCTGTGCCAACACGAGGTTATCCTTTAAGAGTTGGAGGACTTGTTGTTGATGTTCGATGTTATGTTCCACTGCTTGAACCTTACAATTTTATCTTAAATATGATGTGATGGATGGTTGCTGATATCCATAAAGTGCCATAAATGGGGTCATTTTTGTTGTTGTATGGAAGGAAGTGTTATACCACCATTCAGCCAGAGGCAACCATTTGACCCATTTTGTCTGTTTATCAGATACAAAGCAACGTAGATATCCTTCCAAACATTTGTTTACTATCTCAGTTTTCCCATCAGATTAAGGATGATAAGATGAGCTATGAGCTAACTGAGTATCGAGACAAGAAAATAATTCTGTCCAAAAATTTCCAGTGAAAATGGGATCTCTTTCACTTACAATAATCTTTGGGTTTCCATGTAACTTTTGAATTGTTTCCATAAATGCAGTAGGAACTGTACTGGCTTTAAATGGATGTGATAATGCAAAAAATTGTTCATACTTGGTAAGCCTTTCAACTACCACCATGATGACACTCTTTCCCTCAGACTTGGTTAAACCTGTGATAAAATCCATTGAAACCTCCTCCCAATGTTGGCTTGGAATGGATAAAGGTTGTAATAGACCTGGTATCTTAATTGTTTCAACTTTATTTTGTTGGCAAACCAAACATTCCGCCAAAAACTTTTGAATAGCTGATTTAAGGCCATCCCAAAAAAATTCCTTCTTAACCCTCTGGTAAGTTTTTAAAAATCTTGAGTGCCCTCCTAAGGCAGAAGTGTGCAATTCCATAAGAATCTTTTGTTTTAGCTGGGAATTCTTACAGAGGTATAAGCGATCTTTGTACCATAACGAATCATTTTTCCAGCAATGTATCAGACATACTGGAATCTTGTTGTAACTTTCGAATAAGTGCCCACACTTCTTCGTCATTCTTCCATTCCTCCTTGCTTCGTTTATCCAATCTGGTTGGATAATAGAAATGGCGCACAACAATGCTTCCACATCCTCATCCTTTCTTGAGAGTGCATCTGCCACCACATTTTGCTTCCCTTTTTTGTAGATGATTTCAAATTCATAACCCAACATCTTTGTGACCCACTTTTGTTGCTCTTCACTGATTTAAGTTGAGTTAAGTGTTATTTTTGGTAAAGTCAAATTTAGTGTGTGGTTGTATCTCAAAATTATTAACTAGATGAGAGAGGTTAAGTACTTTAAAATTGGATTCATTGTAGTCATCAAGTTTGTGTGCTTAATTGAAAACTAGTAGTTCATGTTATTGTGTGTGAATTTCGGTTATTTTATGCCTTTACTCTTCTAACTTTCCAACAAATTGGTATCAAAATAAGGTTACGAAAAGGAAAAGAAAAACAAATTAACAACAATACCTGAAATAAAAAAGAAATATTTTTTTCTGATGATTGAATTACAAGACACCTTCTAGTGGTAGTCACGACATTTTAATGCAGAGGTCCTTTTCATTCTATGCACTTGCCTTGACTATCTAGAATCATTATCTTTCTATGCGCTTGTCTTGATTGGCCTAGCGCTTCTTTCCAAGCACTTGCCTATGGCTAGTGTAACCTAGCATTCTTCCTTCCCAGGCACTTGTCTTGGCTAGCCGAGTCCCTTCTTAGTGATAATAGGCTTGTCCTCATCCAAATGGGAATAGTATTGGTTCCCCTACTTCCCAATTAAGGATCTTCTTATTCAAACCTTCTTCTTCCAATTCAATCCTTCCAATTATCACCTTCTTAGTTCAACCTTGTGCTAATAGGAATAGTACTTGCACTTCAATCCTTCCAGTTATCACCTTCTTAGTTCAACCTTGTGCTAATAGGAATAGTACTTGCACTTCTTATTGTATCGGTCCTTCTCTTGCTTTCCTTCCCTTCTTTCTTCACTTCTTTCTTTGCCTTCCGAAACCCCTTCTTATTGTATTGGGAATGAAAATCCCTACCCATGAATAGAGGGATTTTGAAGCTTGCTTTGTTTGGTTGGATGGCTTTATATGGCTGGATGAAGGGGAAAATGATAGCTTGATTAGCGATTTGATTATTGAGGTGAAAAACCACTTTGACACTTTAATGAACCGCTTCTCATTTGGAATAAAGGCAGGTTTGAGGACATGGAACATGCTCATTTAAGTCATTTTTTAGACACTATGATGTGGTGCACTTTGTTAGTTGGATGGCTTGGTCCAAGACTTGCTGGCTTTAGTTATTGCTTGCTGGCTTTCTATGTTGGCTTGTGGCTGTGTTATTTGTGAATTTATTTAAACACTGTTCACTTTTTTTATTTCGATTTCAAAAGTGCAAGTGTAGAAACAAGAAGAAGAAAGCAGGTTGAGTTTCCAGAACAAGGGCATATTTTTCTACTCTCTACAGTTGAACCAAGCAGTTTTGAGCAAGCTAGAGATGATGAACATTGGATTAAGACCATGGAAGAAGAATTGAATCAGATACAAAATAATTATACATGGGAATTGGTCCAAAGACCTAAAGATAAGAATGTAATTAGTACAAAGTGGGTCTTGAGAAATAAGTGAAACAAAGATTCATAGGTAACTAGGAACACAACAAGATTGGTATGCAAAAGATATGCTAAAGTTGAAGAAAAGATTTTAAGGAAATATTTTCTCTTGCCATGAGAATGGAATAAATCAGGATGATCCTAACCTATGCAAGCTCCAAGAAAAGAAAGGTACATCAAATTGATGTCAAATCAGCATTTATAAATGGTGAATTAGAAGAAGAGGTCTACATAAAACAACTAGGAGGACTTCTACTGTCAGAGAATAGAGATAATGTGTGCAAATGAAAGAAATAATTGTATGGTCTTAAGCAAGCCCTGAGAGCATGGTACACAATGTCGGACAGGTATCTTGAACAACAAGGTTTCAGAAAAGGAAATGCGAATTGTACTCTTTACATAAAATTGGAACAAGATAACATGATCATCATTGAGGTATATGTTTTTGATATTCTCTTTGGTAGTGATGATGATAGGTTGATTCAGAACTTCTCAAAGGATATGCAAAAAGAATTTGAAATTTCTTGACTTTGGGAACCGAGTTTTTTTTGGGACTTCAGATATCTCAAGATGAAGGTATTTTCATTTCATAATCCAAGTACATAAAAATTATGTTGAAGATATGAAAATGAAGATTGTAAACCTTTAAGTACCCGTATGATCATTGGTTGCAAACTAAGTAAGGATAATGAATATCTAAAAGTCGATTCAGGGCTTTACATATCAATGATTTCAAAATTACTCTATGTGACAACTTCAAGACCAAATGTGATGCATGAAGTTTGACAGGTTGCAAGGTTGCAAGCAACTCCCAAATCAAATCATGTGCAATCAGTGAAAAGAATCTTAAGATATCTTAAAAGTACAACAAATTTTGGGCTATAGTATCCAAAAGGGCATGAGTTGACTATGGTTGCCTATAGAGATGCAAATTGGGTAGGTGATGTAGATGACATAAAAAGTACAAGTGGTGCAGCTTTTGACTTAGGTGATTGTCTAGTGGTATAGTTGAGCAAGAAGAAATCTTCAATATAGTTATCTATATTAGAAGTAGAAGATATTGTAGCATCTAACTTGTTGTAGTCAGATTCTATGGATGAAACAAACGTTATAGGATATACAGGTGGAATGTGATGAGCCCATTCCTATTTTGTGTTATACTCAGACCAAGGTGGCTACCTCCATGTTCCCAAGTCAATGAACTAAACGACATGGATAGCTTTAACACAACTTCTTAAGAGTCCAAAACCTATACTGGATGATCGAGTCTATTGCTTTGATTTCTGGCCATCCACAGTCGTAGCCAAGCAAGGTAGACGAGAAAGACAAGAAAAATAATACCTTCCTTCCTTTAGCTCCTAGGCTCCTTCCAAACGCTTTCGATCGTCGATCAATGTAGATTCAAATTCTACGTTGACATGTACAATAAGATATTGTTGTAGGTATTAGCAGAAAGAATCTCTCCTTCCTTTGCCTGATTTGGTGGTGGGTCTTTCCTTACCATCCATACCTTCCCTTTCCTTATCGCCTTGACCTTAGATGGGTCTTTACTAGAATGGGTATTTCCTTCCTCGATTACATGGGTTGATTTAAGCCTTTTTGTCTTATTGGTTGGGGAATTTTTCAAATCCTTACGGTAACCCAATTATTGGCTAAGCATATAGTAGTAATAGGGGGGTGAAATAAGTAAGGCGTGGAATCAACTATCTATAGTACGGCATGGAATGAGCTATCTCTCGCAAGGCAATGAGTGAACCTGGTGTGGAATCTTTGCGGGATGGGATGGAGTGAAATGAATATTTAGACTTCAATGTTGATTTACATTGCACCCAGGGGATGTGCTTCTTTAATTGATTCAATTTGATTTAATTAATGAGTCTACTGCTTTCCCAAACAAGAGCCAACCAAGCTATGAGGAAAGAGTTTGAGGAGAAGGATGAATGAGGTATGACTGGAACTGTGTTCTGAACAGCGTTTTAACGCTGTTTTGATTGTTAATTGAATATCTCAATCTGAGCTTCTTAAAAAGTAAGAGAACAGGAGTTTTGATTCCGATTATTAATTGCGTAATCCAAGTTGGAGATGTATTCGTTTTGTATGAAGAATGGTGCGGTCAAACTGATAGCGTGGGGAGTTAAGTTCATGAGAACGCAAACATTGTAGGAGTTCAACTGATTAAAGTTGAGTTTTTAATCTATGGGAGCATTCTTTTATTTAAAAAGGAAAAGCTGCGAGAAGTTCAGTATGTAGGTTGAGTTTAAAGTCAGGTATGTGTACATAGAATACATGCAGTATGAAAGTTACGTGGGAACATATAATAAAAGACAGGGGCGCGCATCATATTAGAACTTCTAAGTTGAACCAGTGGCATAAGTCTGGTTTGCAGTGTTAAAATGCAGAGAGAACAGAATTGGGTTGATGTGATATAAATGTCAAGATGCCTGCGTGAGGTGCAGATTGAAGTTGGAGAGTTGAACGGAGAAAAGCATTCAATTATGATGTGGATTCTAAACTGGATTGAATTCCCAATGATGCATATGAAGTGCTGTTGAATTCGTTCCGGGGAAGGCTAATGCTATGAAAGAAAGTCAGGTATTGAAGAGTTGATTTGGCATTTATTGAGATATATTTTGATTTTGGGTTTTGCAGGGTTTGCCCTGCGTCAGCTATGAACCTTTCTATTCCTTGGACGAAATGAATGGAATGGAATGAAGATATCATGAAACCACCTCTTAGCCTTACTTGAATTGGTTACTGCTTTTGCCCTAGGAGAGAGAGAGAGGCCTTGTTAGTGATTTAGCAAGCTTACTTATAGTATCACACACAACGAGTCACCATAAATACAATGTATGTATCCATCGGAAAACCTATACCTTGATCCTCTTATACCACTGAATGAATCAATTCACCTAGGAAAGAAACTAGAGCAGAGGCATAGCATAGCATGATACAACCCCTTAGAACTTACTTTCTTTTTTCCTAACCTACCTACCCAATGGAATATCTAGACCTATAGCCTTCATAACTTTATGAAAACGGTTAGGCACACAAGGTACAATATCATTATGAACCCAAGCAGAGGAAATGGCATGGTGGGCATGGCACGACTTCTGACCCTTACCTCTTTACTGAAAGTGTTCACCAATATCAGATGATGAAAGTGCTTTAGGAAGTACGAAATAACTGCTACAGGCCCGAGTAGAGGCAATGGAATGGCAGAGTAGAGCATGATACCACCTGTCCCCCTTTATGGATGTGTGGAACACCAGAAGAGCTATAGACCTAGAACACTTCCCTTCCTGAATTAAGCGTTAAGGAAGAAAAGTATAAGAGAGATAGAAACCCTTCCCTTACATAGATGTTGGTATCAAGATCATATCAGAAATTCCTCATACTTACCTTTACCTTCCCACATGTAGACACATCTCATGTTTAATCTCACTTAAGATCCTCTTCTTATATGGCTTAGTTTAGTTCATTGATCTTATATATGTAGTTATTAGTTTCTTTTCTTTAAGAAAGTATAGCCTGACTATCGATTCAATGACACATATTCTCATTCCCCCATACGAAGTTGAGAAACTCTGTTGTAGGATCTCCAAATAGTTCTAGGAACTACATTACTGATGAGATTTGATGGTAGGGAGGAAAGACATGCTTGTTGGGTGGGTGGGTGCTTAGAACCTTGACTATTACCAACTACTCATTCACCAACCATTATTTACTGCCTGCCATATCCTTATACCATTGGATCTGAATGGAATAACGACTTCACATGGAGAATTTAGAGCATTGTTGGATGGGCCTTTGATATTAGACTTGATGAAAATCTAAAGGTAGAATAGGCAACCAATATACTAATATTTCCCTTTACGTTTACTGGAGTTACAATACAAACTATATACCTGAATACCTAGAGACGTTAGCCCTATACTACTTCGTGAATTCATGCTTTGTAGCTACTGCACTAGACTTCTCTTCTCATGACGGGCTGAAACCCTAGGCACGCTTTTATTAACATAGACAACAAGCCTTGGAAGGGAAGGGCTTCAAGGAACTTTTCATCAATGGGCTTCCATATGCCATTGAACTGGAAGGTTCACACTTTCCTGAATTTCTCTTGGTGGGTCTTATTATTAACCCTTTACCCTACCTTCCCTTGGTACCCAACCTATATCCACCTAAACACCTATACCTGGACCTATAGCCCTAGATCACTAAATGAATTAATCTTAGGGAGGGATATACACTAGAGACCCGACACAACACAATACCACTGTACCGCCCCCCTTACTTATGTATCTCCTAACTACCCACCTATAGACTGAGACCTCATAGCCTTAGATCACGAACTGAATGAATCGCTTAGTTGGGTAGGGAAGAGACACCATTACTTGGGTTTAAGAGGATCCAATAAAATATGATTCAAGATGCATAAGCAGGGTTTTTAGTTACTTATTTGAGAGGGGCCACACAATAAGTCAAATGAACGAAGTGGCTCGACCGAGGTATGAGGGAGAGGAACCGTTGAGTGCAAAAAGAAGACCAAGAGATATTAGTGTGGATAATCTCATTAGTAATCAAATCTAATTCAAAGAATGGAGACATAAGGCTTTCACTCTTAAGGCTTAAGGTAGCAGTATGGAACCTACTTAATAGAAAATTGCTAGTAAGTACTGAAGAAAGTGTGTTTACTATATGGACTTACTGCTATGGAACTGACTCTAAGGTTACAATAATAGTAACCTTCTACCTAGAGACCACAAAACCTTTCTTTCACCGTTCACCTTATGCCTTCATCAACAACCAAGCCAAGTTAACACCAGAAGATAGATTCATTTTATTTATGGTGCAACGTGATACACAAGTTGATTATGCATGGTGTATAATTACATATATAATGCAAGCTAATAAACTAGTCCATCTACCTGGATAGGAGTTATAGAAAACCGCCCCATCTTATGAGAAAAGTGCTCCCCACCAGACACAAGCAACTTCTTCCCAATAAGCCTCCCATGGACAGAACAATGAAGACCGGACAGACCTTACCTGGAGAACTTATTAGCTGAGTTAAAGCGAAGAGAATAACTATGGAGATAGGAACTTCGCATAAGCTAAATAGTCTAAAGATTCAAATAGAGAGATGAACTATGTCAGCTGATCATAGCCAATCATATAGAAACTTATGTATGTCAAAATTATTAACTAGTTGAGAAAGGTTAAATACTTTAAAATTGGGTTCATTGTAGTCATCAAGTTTGTGTGCTTAACTGAAAAGTGGTAGCTCATGTTATTGTGTGTGAAGTTGGGTTATTTTTATGCCTTTACTCTTCTGCCTTTCCAACAAATTGATATTAAAATAAGGTTACAAAGAAGAAAAGAAAAAAAAATTAACAGCAATACCTTAAATAAAATGATTTAAATACAAGACACCTTGTAGTTGTAGTGAGGACATTATAATGTAGAGGCACCTAATGAAACACGCGTTAAATCCCCCAAACTTAATGCACAAATTGATAATGCATGTTGCACATGGCATCAAAAGTGTTAGAGAGCTACCGCAACCTACCATTATAGTGAATAATGTTAGCACGCAGGCCATCATCAAAATAGGCGTGTTAATAGAGCAAGGTTAAAAAAATAAAAATAAAGTGCAAAGTCAAGTCCAATTTGGTTTATATGATAAGAGGGTTTTTTAAATCCTAAAGTCTTTTTATATAATTTGAGCAGGGTTACCGAAAATCTTTAAGAGAATTTTATTATTAAAAGCATGCATTCAAAATTTAAAGGGGGTTTATTTATAAAGGCTTTGGAAAGGTTTATAAAAGATTTTTTATTTTTTATGTTTTTTGGTTGTGTTAAAGTTTGATTAAAATCTATCATATTTAGTCTTTCAGTATCAAAAAATGTTCCCAGTGCCCTAGCCGCCCGCTGCTTCTACTGACCTAGCCGCCACTGCCTTTGCAGATCCTTCCCTCGGCAGCCCCCTGTTGTTGAGGCCAACCTGACCATGCATCCCTCTGAGGAAGGAGATCCCCACTCTTCCACACAACCAGGGATTGAAGAAAATGCATAAGCCTTTGCATCTCTAATTGTAGGGAATGTAGCTCCAAGGAATAGGCCATCAGTCAATAAATTTGTAAAGAAACTCGAAAGTATCCCAAATATTTCTCTCCCTCCAGCACTTCGAAGAAGAGCAACCATCTCTTTTGTAGAATGCGGACTTGTTGGATAGTTGACAGGGCTATGGCCTTCACCTAAATCAGCGCAAAAATGGGTGGAAAGAAACTGGAATGCAACCACATAGGGGAAGATAGCAATTATATTCTGTGGAAGGGGATACTACACCTTTCTCTTTCAAACAAAGGAGGACAGAGATCTGATATTTAGAAATGGACCTTACTTCATGGAATCCAGAGGTTTATACCTGAACAAATGGACGCCAGACTTTGATTTGGAGATGGATGTCCCAAATGTTGTGCCTGCATGAGTCAGGCTCCTGTACCTTCGTCTTCACTGCTTGGGAGATGAATCTGTGAAGGCTATAGGAAACATAGTGGGTAAATATATTGATATATGTGAGCCAAAAGACAAGATGCGCATGTGTGCAAGAATATGTGTGGAAGTATATCTTAGAAAAGGCCTCCCAGAAGCAATAAAGATCAAAGTTGACCAGTGGACACACATACAACAGCTAGAATACAAGCAAATACCATTTAAATGCAAGGTATGTCACGAGTATTATCATTTTACAAATAGGTGTCTTAAAAAAGTAGAGCATGAAAATGTAGAAGAGCAAGAACCTACATGGGAACAAGTGAAAAGGAAAAAACCTACCAACAAGCAGACATCATCAAATATGTATTAGTCCCAAGAAGCAAATGAAACAACCTCTCAGCCTCCAGTGAAGGTTACTCCTCCTGATCACACAACTTGAAATCCTTTTGAGCCACTAGAAGACTCATTTGATCCACCCTGTCCCAGATCCCCTCCCTCAAATCCTACCTCTTTAGCTCTCATATCCACCCCCAACCCTATATTCTCCCCACCTCCTCCTTCAGTGGACCTATTATGGAACCAGCTCACAAAGAGATAGAAAAGATAGATCAATGCCTTAGAATTCAGCCTCTTCGAGGGGGCAACCTCCTTTAGATTACATAAATGAACAATTTTTTGATGATACAAATGAAAAGACCTCCTTTCTATATATAGGAGTCTAAGGGGTCATAATATAATCAAAGTCGACATAAC
>APFE030018561.1:0-12483 GCA_000404065.3 Pinus taeda
AGCAGCAGCATCCGACTACACTTTGGTGTGATAATCAAAGTGCCATTCAGCTTTGCAAAGATCCAGTTCAGCATCAGCGCAGCAAACACATTGAACTACACATGCACTTCATCAGAAAGCTCATTCAGACCATGTTCTTGAAGTGCAATATTGTTCAACAGATGATCAAGTTGCAGACATCTTCACAAAGGCTCTCACAGAGGCGAAGTTCACTAAACTTCGATATATGCTTGGAGTTCAGGAAGTTGACACTAAGGGCGGATAGGCTCTAGTGCCTCCTTCCTTCTCCTATTGTGTCATATTTGTAAATCCTTCAATCCTATCCCAAGTTGTTCTTAAGGGGGGATGTTAGGATATTCCGACACATAGGAAATAGTTAAGTTCAACTTGGTCTAGTATAGAGTTAGGTAAAGTGTGTTTCTTTACCGTTGTACATTGTGTAACTTACAATCCGACGGTCACGATATGTAGTGATCCGACGGTTCATTCTCTCCTCGGTATTACCGACACTTGATCCGTGGCTTGACACCCGATTGGTCCATGAATTCTATTTAAAGCGCATGGAGGGTCATTTGTATGTTAACCGTGCATGAGAGAAGCTTATGTAAAATTTCATTCTTTTATTAATAAATTCCCTGTAGTAGCCACGTTGGCGCAGGTCATGGGCTATTTCCCTCTCTGAGGGTTTTAACCACGTCAAAATACTGGTGTATTGATCTGTGATCTGTTTGTGAGCGGTGTCCTTCTGGTGTTCTGTCTGAGGAACTTACCCTGTAAATTCCTACACATTACATGATTTGATAAGGGTTAATACTAACATTTGTTTCCTTTTATTAATGCGGCTCTTGCCATTTTAGAGTAGTGACCTTTTAAGGTATGCACCATCTCTCATTTTACCCATTGATTTTAATTATTTTATTTTTTGGGAATCTAAGTTATTGTGCTTTACATTTTTATCTTCTAAATGAGTGCATGCCAGGGTTTCTCTATCTCCTCTAAGAAATGATTTAAAGCTTAAACTTACTTGAAGTTATTGGTGCTTTCGCTGATATTCAAAATTTCCATCCTCTTCCAAGTGCTCTTTGAAATTATATCACCCAACTAGTGAATTATCATCGTATTCAAAATGTTTAGAATGGTTTCAAGCCTGAAGCTCATTTTTTTTTAATATGAATTTCCCTAGAATTCAATATCATGTTGAGATTTTAATTTTTTTTTAATGAAATTTCCTTCAAGTCTTTTTTATGATCACCGAATTAGTGTTCTCCCTCGCATAGAGGGATTTTGACTGGAAATGATTTGCTATGAGACTACGACTATTTAGCCCTAGGTTTCCATTAAGGATATTATGGCTATTGGGTTGCAAAGCAATTTTATTTGTGACTACTCCCTTCAGAATTAGTATCAAATATTTGCATGGTTACCACAATATAATTATTTCCTTTATGGCCGTACTTCATGATGTATAATATTTTCCTGAAATTTTTTCAAGGAAAAAGATTTAAATTAATATTTTTGTATTTTATTCCATTCTTTTGTTTTCTAGTGAATGACTTTTGTCATTACTGCTACAATGTTGTTTCCCACTTCCATTCAGAGTGTAAATGGTTCTTGATTACCTTTGTTTCTTGAATTTATGACCAACCTTTGGATTTAGTACCTGTCACATAGCTTGTTCTAATTCCATATGTGTAGGGTTGTAAACCCTCCTGGCCTTGTTTCTCTTAATTATATTTACACACCGGTGGCTACTGTCTTAGAGCACTATAGTTTTGGTTTATTTACAAGTTTAATTCTTTATTAGATAACGTAACAATATACAGGTGATTTAGGTCTCATTTCTTGCTTCTTTTCTTATGATTATTTGTAAAAGTTCCCTTTTATACAGAGTTATAAAAATAATGGTTGTGAGTACCCTTGATTGGGTATAGGAATCCCTTGACTGGTAATGGTGGGATATACGGTAAATCCTAGAGGGTGGAGACCTTGTTTGGCCTAGGAATCCCTTGACCAGTAATGGTAGGATACACAGTAAATCCTAGAGGTGGAGATGGACAAATTCCTCTCATTTTAGGTGGATAGATTCAGAGGAATCCATGTTTGTATAGGCCTAGTGATCCCTTGGTGAGATTGTAATAAATCCTAGTTATATAGATGAGGGCTTGGGCCTAGGAATCCCTTGGTGGATTGTGGTAAAGCTTGAGGAAGCCCTGGCTGTTTTGTTGTAAGTCCCACATTCATGCTTGGAATATGGCACATGGGTGATTGGATGAAAGAAAGATTTGGTTCAATCCAATCTATGGTTAGGTGGTTCATGGAAGTATCCAATAAGAATCCTTTTTCTTTGGTATTTCATGTGTAAATGTACTTGTTAATATGTGGTTTTTATGAATGTTCTACTCTTGTTTTTCTGTTGGTTATAAGCATGGTTGGCATGATAGAATTTGGTTATGGATCTCATCATGATTTTATTAGTATAATAAATGTGAATGAATATATGACCTAATATATGATAATGCAACTATTGTGATAAGGCATCAATTCTTCATGATGATTCTCAGATAAATATGAGACCCTTATGCTAAGATATGTGGTTATGACCTATAGATTACATGTTTGTGATATGTTTGACAAAATTCCTATCATGGATAGTAGGGGCCAGGTAAATTCTTTGCGCCAATTCTTGGATTAGTAGCTTTTATTCATTGTTATTTATCATTTCTAGAAGTGTCATGAAGTTCTAGGCAGAGGCCTGAGACCTAGCCCTAGAAAAGTGGCATTGAATTCAAGGTTGTTGGTTCAAAAGTGTCTAAAAAAGGCCATAGTCGCATGCATGCCTTGCTATGGGAGTAACTGGAGGGTCTCAGTCGCATGCATGGCTCATCATGGGAGAGACTAGGGGTCTAGCTAAAAAAAATGACAAGTTGTCTCAGGGGTTGGGCACCTGGAAGGGTTGGTTGTCTCTTGAAGGTTTTGTAGCTCCTAAGAAAGGTCATATTGGTTTTGTTTTGTCGGTTCCACTTCTATAACTATAAATTGGGATTTAAATCACATTGTAGTAACTCTTTGTCAGATGTTTACCCCAGTGGACCGGTAAGCTTGGGTAAATGTGGGAGGAGGGTGTTACATAGTGGTATCAGAGCATGGTTCAACCCTTAGACTGGATGGGCGAAATGTGGTTTTGATGCATGCATGGAGGGTGTATATGTGATTGTTTTGTATGCATGCTGATGGTCATTGTTATAGCTGTGTTTCCATGTGGAAGTTGATGATGTTGTTTTTGGTATGTGTTTGTCATGAATGCATGTCGGTTGTATATGCATTTGTTATGCATGTCAGTGTCTATATGTTGTTATGCATGCATTTTCATGGTTAGAGTTATGCATGTATAGTAGGTCAGACATGCATTGTGAGGTCATTGTATGTAGTTTGTGTTATCATGACGTTGTTGATAAGATATGATGTTGATATGTTGGATAAGATAGAGCAGGAGAAGCAGACTATTGGAGCGAGGTTGTAGCACTAGACCTCGGGGTAAGAGCAGATCGTCAATCAGGTTTGTATGTTAGGCATGTAGGTATGTTAATTAATGGTTGTTATGACAATTAGGGTTACGTACACGTCTATTAGTCTGTGGTTGTTGTAGTTACATGTATAATAGATGCTAGTTAATTAGTGTGGTTATATGCATATGCATTGGATAGTCATGAATGATAATAACTTGTTGTTGTATACATTGTGGTCAAATGCATGATGAATAGGGTTATTGCGTTAAGTTATTGATGTTATAGGTATCATGCTTATCTAGATTGACCTATGCAGATGGATATGGTTATGATATTCAAGTACGAGTCGTATATTTTTGATATTATGTCATACCAATATGGACTGACTTATGCAAATGTGACAACCTCCCCTAAGATACATTGAGGTATGAGTTTGATTATGTCATCTATTTGGTTTATTTAATATGGTATGTTTATAGGTTGTTTGAATGTTTGATTAATCACATGATATGAATATGTGTATACAAGATTGCATGAAGTAATGATCTTGTCTTAAGATGATTGTACTAACATAATATGTGTTGCGACAAATGATATGTACTTGAGTGTAAGTGTATGTTAGTTGTAATATTACCACTGATGACTATGAGTTCACTGTTGATTATTACATGGTTGTTACTCTTGGTAAAGGTTGATTTCAAACTAATAGACTAATATCTTTTTCTTTGGAACATGTGACTGACATGTGTGAATAGTTGCAAAGAAACATTCCTGGTATTAGCATGACAAGTTAAAAATTGATTTGTTTATATATCTAAAAGTTGGATGATGTGACAGTACATAGTTAAACTCAATTGCAGTGAGGAAAAAGGTAAAAAGGAAGGAATCAGCTTAGAATTCCTTTGGAAATGTTTGGAAACTGTAGTTCCAAATGAATGAGCACTTGCATGAGTATAGGAAGTCTTCTTAACCTAGATTTTGTTTGACATTATGTGGATACGTGCTATATTTATGAACATGTACTTGAGAGGTAAACAAATGGTTTCTAATTATGGCTGGATCTGTCAATGAATTGGAATTCCTTGAGAGATGACACATGTGCAGGTGTTCAGGACAACTTGCTTGATACAACAACGTAAGGTAACTCGTGTATTGTTATATTTATTTATACACTGATAGTTATGTGTTTATGGTAGTATGATGTAGGGATTCCATGGAAAAGGAGATTGCCATGAGATCTTGAAGAAGGCTCGGGTTGAGATTTCCTTTGGAAGCATTGGGAACCCATGGGCATTGAGTCATGGTGTTTTCTACTAGTTTGTGATTTCGGTCTTTTGTGATTTCTTTGTGCTTGATTTGTAGTTTTTTTTTTATGTCTAGTGTATGACCATACCACTTTGTTTGTGGTGTTGTATTTTTATTGGTTTTTCATGGTTTTCTTCTTGGTTTCTTTTGGTTCTTTCCTTTTGTGTTTGAGGGTATTGGGAATTGGTTTGGGAAGGAGGAAGTTAATGGAGCTTTGGGAGAGCTAAATGGAACCCAATAGGAAATCAAAGACATAGATGGAGCTCTGTGCATAAGTAAATGGAAGTTGGAGGCAAGAGTGTGAAAACTAGTTGGACTGGTTTGGTCCAATGGGAAAAATGGATAGTGGCAGGACAATCATGAAAAAAGTAACATGCAGGTAAAGTGAATGGATGTGAGGCATCTGATGCCTTGGCTAAGTTGGGAACTGTTGTTCTTAATGTTGTGCATGGATAAATGAAGTTCTCTTAAACTTGACCTTATCATATATGGTAATCTTATTGTGATCATGATTATGATAATGTCTATATATGTATATATGTATGTATGTCATTGTCGTCAGAAATCATGATTGTTTAATGCTAACGTATATATGTATACATGTATGTATGTATGTCATTGTTTGGCATGATCATGGTTGTTTTATGCTAATGTTTATATGTATATATGTATGCCATTGTCTGACAGGGCCATCAAGAATCATTCTTGTGGAGGAATGATTACTTATGCAGGTGAATGGCATGAAGAGGTTTTTTCTTTATGAGGAATCAACTGGCAAGAGTAACCCTGACAGATCTAAAAGGCCAGTATCATGAGGATATGAATTGATGTTATATGTTTGTACTATGTCTATGTTTGTGTTATGCACATGCTATGCTGGGGGATACATCAACAGAACGAAAGAAATATGATTTACCACATGCTGGGAGAAGTGAGGATGGTGGAAAGACATTGGAAGAAATGTTTCTCGGTAGAGACATTGTGGTCTCTAGATGTATGGTCTATTGTTGTGTATATATGGTGTTGTGTGCATGTTGGATATGCAATGCTATTTACATATGGTGTTGTGTACATGTGGGCTATGCGGTGTTGTTTACATATGGTGGTGTGCGCATGTTGGATATGCAACGTTGTGTACATAAGGTGATTTTTTCATGTTGCATATGTGGTGTTGTGTGCATATGGCGTGGTGTGCATGTTGGACATATGGTGCTATGTACATGTGGTGTTGTGTGCATGTGATGCCGTGTACATGTTGTACGTGGGGTGTTGTGTGCAAGTGGTGCTGTGTACATGTTGTGCATGTGGTGTTGTGTACATGTGGTGCTATGTGCATGTTGTGCATGTGGTGCTGTATACATGTCGTGCATGTGGTGTTGTGTACATGTCGTAAAAGTGGTGTTGTGTACATGTGGTGTTGTGTACATGTTGTGCAGGTGGTGCTATGTATAGGTGGTACTATGTAAATCTTGTACATGTGGTATTATGTTCATGTTGTAGATGCTATGTTGTGCATGTGTGGTATTGTGTGCATGTTGTACGTGTTGTTTTGTGTACACGTGGTACTGTGTATGTGCATTGCATAGTCGTGGTATTATGACATGTGTATTCATTATGTTGTACTTTGTGTATGTACTGTGTTGTGTTGTACACCGAATTTAGGTGTATGTATTATGTTGTGTTGTACACTAGATGTAGGTGTATGTATTGTGTTGTGTGGTACACCGGGTGTAGGTGTATGTGTTGTGTCATACACCGAATGCAGGTGTATGTGTTGTGTTGTACACAAAGTGTAGGTGTATGTTTTGTATGTCAGGTGTAAGTGCATGTATTGTATTGTGTTGTATGTGTGTGATGCACACTATTTGAAGAAAAATCACTGGGGTTTTGTCAGGTGTGGCAATTGATTCGGTATGCATACGGACAAGATAAAGGATAAAGGTAGAAGCTAAGGACCAATTAAAGGATAAGCATCAATATTTTATTTCAGTTTTATTATGCATGTGATCTATGATTCTGATTTACTATGGCTACATGTGATATATGATTCTGGTTTATGATGGTTACATGTGATCTATGATTTTGGTTTATGATGATTGCTTGCAATTCATGATTTTGATCTATGATGGTTGTGTTTTGAGCTAGTTGGATGTGATATTTTTATACATGATGATTTGTTCAAGAGCTGGTTTAGTTTGTTGTGACAGGAATTGAACATAAGTGCAAGTG
Source organism: Pinus taeda (assembly GCA_000404065.3). Taxonomy (NCBI): domain Eukaryota; kingdom Viridiplantae; phylum Streptophyta; class Pinopsida; order Pinales; family Pinaceae; genus Pinus; species Pinus taeda. Next base: position 7,041 of record APFE030018561.1, read on the forward strand.
TATATTATTGATGGGCCACCAATGAGGTATGTGTTAGTTCCAGTCTTCGTAGCCTGTCACCAGGGATCAACATGAGCTCTTACTATGTCTGGTTTTGTTGGATGTTTTGCACATGATGTTCAACACACAACATGTCACAAGTGTGTCCATTAGAAGAAGCTCGGAAAAATATTTCCAACGGTCTATCACACTCCCATAACCGGCTCCCGGATTAGAAGATATGATCGAAATGAATGAGTGATTCTTGGTTATGCATGTTTTGAGGTCAGTTGCTGCACACAATGACAAGTTTAGTACAAAAAAGTTTCTGAAATAATGTTAAGGGATTTTTCAAAAGTGAAATATTTTTTTGTTCATCACATACCATATAACAAAAACCTCCTTCAGTTTATGCACAGGTGCTACTATGTGGGAGATATGTAGTGATATTTGGAGCCTACATTAAAACAAAGCAAATTTTTCATATTTTTTACTGTTTTAGTCATTTTAGTGCGGTGCCATTTTACAACAGATGGAAAGTAATTTTGAAAAACCCAAGAAGGTTTTTATTAAAAATAAGCCATATAACAAAAACCTCTTTCCGTTTTTTTACAGGTGTCATGAATTGGGATATGTGACTAGATCTTTACAACTCATTTTCACAGATTTAAATTTTTAATGATTTTCTGTTTTAGAGATGATTTTGTGACACAGATTACGAGAAACTGCAAACGAATTTCCAAAATTTGAGAGAGGTTTTTCTCGAAAATGACCTTTTCTACAAAAACCGTTTTCCGTTTTATAACAGGTGCTATGGTTTAGGAGATACGAGTTCATCTTCAACACCTATTTTCAGAAATTCGGTCCAAGTTTAATGTAACTGATTCTATTTTGAAGAAAATGGTTGAGCTCAATTTCCTTAGTACAAGGATGAGAAAATGTATATATTTTATGAATTTCATAGTGTAGGGGTTGGAATTTGGCAGAAGGTTGAACTCTTGTGAATTCTTTGAACATTATTGTGCATTCATCTATACAGTTTGGCAAGGAAATAGACTAGGGTTTGCAACATTTTGTGAGATTCTTGTGGCAAGGTGATTTAGTATTGTTTTTCCTTTTGTGATTCAAGTTATCATGTGTTTATGTATGCCATTATCTCTCTCTTTTCCGCTGAACTAAATGAACCAAGGATAAAGGTAGAAATCATTGATGTTGCAGTGCTCTACCTAGGGTTTGTTTAGTTTTTCATGTTTTCAACTGTTTGAAGAGGATTCCTGAGACTCTCATGCCCTCTCCAACTCCTCACTAGTCTTAAGACTCTCCATTTCACATAATTCAAAGTACTAAACCATTTTCCTACCTCACCCCACAGAAACCTCTGCAAGATTGAGTTCATTCCCCGTACCCAAAGCTGTCTTCCTCATCTGATCCAGCAACCAACCATTAAAATCAATCAAATTCCTCTGAGAAAATATACCTAGCCTGAAATTAGTATTCATATCAGTCATCTCAAGCCTTCCTTGATAAATTTTCATTAAGATTAACAAGGAGAGAGCCCTCTCCCAACCTGGTAGGGCTAGCTACTAGGTTAAGCGTGGTTTGATGTTACCCCAGACCTGCCTTCCTTTAGCCTGAGGTAGATTTAGGCCCTAATAGTATGATTGGGATTTATTTCAATTTGTTTTAGATCTAATGGGAATTATGTTCTTAGTACAAGAAAGTATGGAAATGCTCGGACTGGGTGGTTGAAATTGACTGCAAGAATTAGTAGCATAAGTGAGAGGAATTGGAACAAGAAGCAGTATGCTAGTAAAGCACTTTAGGAGCACGACCTTTTTGGGACACTGGTACTATTGTAGCGGCTACAACCACTCTCCAAAATTTTGGCTTGCATGAAAATTTTGGGGCCTACTTTAGATCCCGCGATTAATCATCCTTGGTCATTTGTTGGTATGCTGATGATTTCAAGCTCCCCTCCTTGATCCTAAAGAGTTGTTCGCGTTCTCATATTTTTGTTGCATATGTCATTTTCAGGCATAGCGGTTGTTATCTGTCATGTAAAGGGAATGTTGTCTTGCTTCAAGGGAATTGCGTGTGTATGAGTGGTTGTCATCACATAGACATGTTTCACACTCACCTCACACACTCACGTAACGAAGGTTGTTGCATCAAGAAAAGTGTGTATTATATATTTTCGATGGTCTACGTGTCCATCTGCAATCACAGTCTAGTCCTATCGATGTTTGCATATGTTTCAATGATCTCACACTTAGCCATTTTCCCAAGCAACCTAGCCTCATCCAGCTTCCCGAAACAATGTGTTTTGTTTTTTGCAACCATTAAGCTACCTCCCTTGCTTGCTGAAACCCCGCAGTGCACAAAAACACCAACCTCCTTGATCCAAATTTAAACAGGAACGCAACAAATTACAGATATAACCATAAATATAGATATGTAGCAGAAATAACACTTCTTTTTATTAATATCAAATAATGAAATATGCTTACAAACAATATGGAAATGATACTAGCTTGACGATAATAGCTTATCTATGAGAAGAGATGTGGTGGCTACATGCCTCTGAATTGCATTACAATGAGGCTCAAGGGCCTTTTTATTATTGACAATAAGAGAAAACCCTAAACAACCAAAACCCTAACACCAGGAGATGTAACGACAAGAGTTTATGGGCCTTGTTGGGGTTAGTTGGGCAGCCAACTTCATAGGCTCGTGACTTGGTCATATTATCTCTGTTTGACATGCATGATACCCTGTTTGAGATATCTCTCTAAGGACTATGACAAAAATATGACTTATCATAAGTTGTTGGCAGTAGATTGCCAAAAAAATGTTGTTTAGGGCCTCAAAACGGCTTCGGAAGTTTAGGACCCGAAAAACTGCTAAAAATAGTAAACTTTGCTACAAATAAGGAAACTGAAAAACTGAACGAAAAATGTTGGGGGTCCATGTGGAATTAGCGGGTGGCCACCAATATCCACCTAGATCATTCCTCCCCCCTTAGGAAGTAATGGTCTGCATTGCGTTGAGTTCCTCCATGAGATGATGAAATTTCTGTTGTACTTGGTTCCTCATGAACTACTTGCCCTGGTGAAGGAGTTGGACTGATTTGACAACTCGATATAGTTGGATCTTCTATTGGAAACTTTTCTTGATCTGTGTGTCCATGATCCGATCAGTTGCAACTTGTTCCATGCAATCTGGATTTAAGTTTGTTGGTGTGAGTTGTTCTGCAATGTCGGATGTGTCTAGTAATGGTGGAAAGTATGGTCGAAGGTGATCCACATTAAACATTGGGTGCAAGCCAAGGAATGGGGGAATGCTGAGCTTAAAAGAATTATCTCCCACATCCTTGGTGATATGTATGGCCCATATCGAAGCAGGTGAATCTTTCGGTGGGGCCCAGCGAGGCACTCCTTCTGCAAATGTAGCCAAACTTTGTCGCCCACCTGGAACTTGTGTCGCACCCGATGCTGATCATGCCACTGCTTGTACTTGGAATTGGTTTTGTCCAATATGTCATGGACCTATTGGTAGATGTGTTGAATATGCTCAATGAAGCTATTTGCCTTGTCGGCTTTGGACTGGACATGAGCCAAATCTCCTTGAGTCGCTGCAACTGGTATGGCCACATCAATGGGACATAGTGGCTAGAATCCCAAGCCCACCTGAAAAGGGTTGTGGCTAGTCAAGCTGTGGAGAGCTCGATTCTAGCTATACTAGACATAAGGGAGGCTCTCATCCCATGTGCGTGGATGCTTTGAATTGTACATGCGTAGAATGTGTATGATCATCCTGTTGACGACCTCTGTCTGGCCATCAGTTTTGGGATGGAAAGCTGTGGACTTAGTGAGATTGGTGTCCAGCATCGACCAGAGACTGGAACAAAATGTACTAAGGAACCTATTGTCCCGATATGAGATGATAGACTGTGGGATCCCAATGTGTACCCACACTCATTCAAAGAAGAGTTTAGAAATGGCTTCTATTGTGATACTCTTCTTACAGGCCGCCATAATGGCCATCTTCGAGAATCAGTCAAAGACCACAAAAACACAATCATTTCCATGCTTAGTATAAGGAAGGCCTGACATGTAATCCATGGAGATGGATTCCAAATGTCGACAAGGGGTAGGCAGCGGAGTATAGAGACCTTACTTCTTGATGGTCAGTTTGGCGATGGTGTAGGTAGTGCAGGATCTGATGTACTTCCTGACATCCTGTCAAAGATTCAGCCAATAGAAATACTTCTGCAGTACTACCACAATTTTTTCAACTTCAAAATGCCCAACGGACCGACTGTAGTGCACTTCCCAAATCATATTCGCACACTTGCTTGAAGGAACACAAAGGTGTCCCATATGACATAATAGAGCATCTTGGAGGTGAAAACCTGGAACTTGCTGACCCTCCAAGAGAATATGGTATGTGTGGCCGAATTCTGGGTCGCTTTTGTAGAGAAGTGGCAAATCAGAAGTCTTGTGCCCACAAGAGTTGAGCACAATAGTTAACGCCATGATTAGTGGTCGACTGAGGTAGTCTACAACATTATTTGTGCTTCCCTTCTTATACTTGATGTTCAAATGGAACTATTGTAGGTATGTGGACCACTTCTCATGGCGATCATTCTTCAACTTCCCTTGTGTTTGTATGAATTGCAGGGGTTGGTGGTATGTGTGGATGACGTTTCCTTCCCCAAAATGTAATGCTTCCATTATTGGCAAGCTTGCATGATGGAATACATCTCTTTATCATAAGTGGGATACTTCCGGGCCATGTATAAAAGTGTCTCACTGTGACATGCCATTGGATGCCCCTGTTGAGTAAGGACTGCCCCAATAGCATAGTCAAAGGTATCTATCTCAATCTCAAATGGTTATTGCAAGTCTGGTAATGTGAGCACTGGTGCAGAGCGTAGGTGATGTTTCAACTCTGCAAATGCCTTTTGTTGAGATTCAAACCAAAAGATTTTTTCTTTTGCTCCTCCATTGGTAACTTGAATCAAGGGCCAAGTGATATGAAAGAACCCCAACATGAACTTGTGGTAGAAATTGGCAATACCTAGAAAGCTGCAGAGCTCTGTCAAAGTGGTTGGGGCTGGGAAATCCCGAATGAATTGGATCATGGCTAGATCCACATGCACCTGCCGTTCATCAATAATGTATCCCAGATACTGAACTTGAATCATTCCAAAAGTACATTTCTCCAAATTGGCACACATCTTGTGTTGCCGCAGTGTTTCAAGAACCTATTAGATGTGGTGGAGGTGCTCTTCCCAACTTTGGTTGAAGATCAGAATGCCATCCAAGTATACCACTACAAATGAGTTGGTGAATGGCTGTAAGATGTCATCCGTGACCCTCATGAAGGTTGCAAGAGCATTCATCAACCTGAAATGCATAACCAACCATTTAAAAGGGCCCTCCTTGGCTTTGAAGGCAGTCTT
>APFE030018563.1:10013-23149 GCA_000404065.3 Pinus taeda
TAAAAATCTATTTATTTTCTATATAATATAAATTCATTTAATTATAAAATATCAAATTTTCTTAAATCATTTAAAATAAAACTTATACACTTATAATCATTAACATATTTAATATCAAAGTTAATAGTTCCTTTCAGATACCAAAGGATTGGCTTTGTGGTTTTCCAATGGCTTTCAAGAGAGATTTAACCATGGATTGTCTTATGATACTAACTCAATATGTTATGTTTGGCCTGGTTGGAATGAGATAGTTGAGACTTCCCACTAGATCACGATAAAATGTACCATCCACTTTTGCAAGCAACTTGGCGTTATATTTATCTATACTTCCATTGGCTTTAAATTGGGTTGGAATAACCATTTAGATCCTATAGGTACTTTATTTTTAGGCAGTTTTGTAATTCCCAAGTATCATTTTTCATTATAGGCTCATACATCTCTCCACTCTTTATGATCATTAGCTTCTTTGAAATTTCATTGAAATTCAAAGGTTCTATGACATTCACCTCTAGTCATTAAGGCATAATATTTAAATCTTACTAGTGGTTGAGTTTGATGAGATGACCTTCTTGCTACTTTGTTGCTTTCATCTATTCTCCTTCTTTGTGGCAAATCATCTCTTCTTCTTGTTGTGTTGTGGCTGCTAGAAGTGTCCATGCCTCTAGATTCTTCCTCCTCTTGATGTTCTTGTGTATCATCTACATCCCCTTTAACATCATCATACTCAGAAGGAATATGACATGCATCATATTTGTCATCCTTATGGCCTTTATTTGCAAGCTCATGAAATAATACATCTTTTCTTGCAAAGATTTTATGTCTGTAAGGATCAAACAATTTATAAGATTTATGATAGTAACTTATAAAAATACGCTTGATAGCTTTTGCATCAAGTTTCCTCCTATTTTCTTTCGTAACATGAGAGAATGTTTTACTTCCAAAGATTCTCAGATGGCTTAATATCAATTTATAACCATAAAGTGCTTCAAAAGGAGTCTTATGATCTAAACATTTAGTTTGGCTTCTATTCTTCAAGTAAACAACATTGTTACCAACTTCAACCCAAAAGGAATTGGTAAGATTTTTACCTTTTAACATGCTTCGTGCACATTCTACCAAGATTTTGCATTTCCTTTCAACTACTCCATTCTGCTGCACAGTAGATGGTATTGTGTATTTTTCTACAATTCCATGAGATTTGCAATACTTGATGAATTCATTTGAAATATATTCTCCCACTTGATCTGATTGGAGGATCTTGATGTATTTTCCTATTTGCTTTTCAACTAGATTTTTTAACTCCTTAAAATATTCAAATACGTCACTCTTATTTCTCATAAAGTATACTTGTGTATATTTCGTTCAATCATCAATACAGATCAAGAAGTAATATGTTCCACCTAATGATCTAGTCTGCGTATGACCACATACATTTGTATGCACGAGTTCTAGAACATCCATTTTCTTTTTATCTATATGAGTAGGGAACTCTTCATTATGCATCTTCCTTTATGCACACCCTTCACATACAAAATATCCATTCTTAAGTATTCAAAGCCCATCTATTATTCCTCATTTTTACAGTAGTAATAGATCATGATAATTAATGTAGTCATACCTTTGATGCCAAAGAGTTTATGTTGTCATTGTTGTGGATGCCAATGCTTGATGACTTTTGGTTCTTAAATTGAACTTACATAAACCTCCAATTCTAACTCTAATTGGAATGACCTTGAAATAATATTGCATGTATTTCACTACATAATTTGAATTTACAAATTCTACTTTCAATTCCTGATTTTCTTTCCCATAGGAAAATCTGGGTAGATCAACCCCGAAGGGAATCTTTCAAAGCAAGTCAGCCAGACTAGCAGGGCCTAACCCCAAGGGTGTCAAGGAGAATTGACCCTGTGACCTCCCACTCAGCAAGGTACTTAACAACAGGGACTCGATTAGTTGAGCTAACCCTTGGGTCTTTCAACCCTTGATTTGTTATAGTAGAGATTGAAATTATATCTTCTTAATTCCAAAAACATATATCACATTGTGAATCAGTTTAACATGACCATTAAGTAATGTCATTTATACATCACCATACCCTTTAATTTCATGTGATCGATCATCCCCAAGGTATATACTTACATCATTATTAGTTTCATGAAAATTCTAAAACGAGTTCCTATTGCAAGACATATGGATTGAGGCTCCATAATCAACAAACCAGGTACATTTGGATCATCTATTTGAGAAGATAGTGCAACATATGTAACAAATAGTCTAAAGTTTTAAATGTCATCATTCATTGTTTCTTTGATATCAAAAAAATTATGAGTATGCCTCATATTTCTATGTTTGGACTCATGGTATCATCCTTTCCTTAAAATCTCTAGAGTAGTGTCCAAACTTGCCCTAGTAATGGAATTTAATATCAAATTTTGGAAAATTCATACCTGGTTGTGGTTTTTTAAATGGTGGCTTACCAAATGGTAGATTTCCATGTGGTGGCTTTCCTCCTGTATTACCTTCCAAATACTTTCTCTTGAAATGTGGTTTCTCTTTTGCCATCAGCGCCAAATCACAACTTTGAGTTTTAAGGTTCCTACGTCTTTCTCCCCCCTGTATGAGTATACCTACCAACTCATCAAAAGGGGGGGCCTTTTCCCTTGCTACAAAACCTATGATGAACATATAATACTCATCTAGCATTACATTTAAGGCTATAGCTACTACGTCAATGTTAGATATTGTTTCACATGTATCTCCAAGTTTCTCTTTAATGTCCTTAATTGATCTGTAAACTATCGTGGATATTCCACTAGACTGTTTGTCACAACAAATCTAATAATGTTAGATTCAAAATCTGTGATTCTACACTATTACAATTTTATTTAATTTCAAGATCTGTATATTTTACCGTAATTAGTGCATGCATGCAAATGGAAGTTATTCACAAAAGTAGAGAATGACAAAATAAGCTCTCACACACATAAGACACAAGATATGCTCTCTAGGAAACCCTTTAAGGAGAAAACCCAACTAGAAGGTGAAGTTGCTTCACTCTCTTTCTCTGTTTGGAAATATGGTTGTAGGTACAAAGAATTAATGCCTGCAGCCCGTGGGTTGCTATAGTGCACAAATCCTCTTTGTGTGCTCTACCTCCTATCTCTCCTAGTTATTTTTTCTCAACTATGGAACAAAATGCTCTCGAAGGAATGGAATGTCTCTTCCTCTTAGTGGCCCAGTTATAACATAGTCTGATAGCCTACTAGTGGTTAATTTTGACTACGTCAACTTTTAACTAGAGTTACAATACAGACTCTTCTAGAGTCTTTTACATCATAATCATGTGGCTAGCCCCTTTTCCATGAATAATAAGGGCTAACGCGGAATCCTCCCAAACTATAGGTGTGAAAACATGAAGGTCAACTTCTGAGTGGTATAACTTTTGCATACTAACACATCTAACTATAAAAAAAACATTCGTTGTTACCAGCTTTTGTAATCCAACTTTGCCTGTGGATACAAAAAAATTCTTGGAAACAATTGATATACATGACTATCACAACAAAAATCACAAAAAAATATGCTTGTTCAGGAAAAACATATTGGAACGTCAAATATGGACCAGTATATCTTTATATCACGTGAGTTGATGAGAATGCCATCTTCGAAAGTTAAGTAGAGGAATTTCCCATGCGGAGCACTACACCCTTGTTTTGAAAGGACATCGACTACCTAGTTGTGTTCCCGATATGCGTGGTCAAAGGACAAGCTTGAAAAGGATTATCAAGAGTTAGGAGTTATAAACTTAGAAGAAACAAATTTCCTAAATGATTAAAATATAGTTGATAATGCTCTTTGTGTGATTATGTTTTTCCACATTGTGAAGACATGGTTGAAAAATTAGAAATAAAAAATTATTCATTTATTTTTATCTCTCAATTTCTATTATGCAAAATGATATATAGTTTCTCAATTTATTACCAATATTAAAAAATTAAAATAAATTTAAATTGTTCAACATTATGGTTTCAATTTATTACCAGTATTAAAAATTTATAACTTTAAATTATTTTTACATTCTCGTTTCTCTCGTATTTTTTTAGACGTGAAAGTTCTTATATTGATTGAAAACAAAGGCAATCCATGTACATGTACATGAGAGTTTACAAAATTCCGAACAGAACATTTTATTATTTATGAAAATTTTATATAACTCCTCGAACTCAACTCTTCTATTCCTTAGGTGTATCTTTCCACTTTACTAGTTATTTTTAAAAATATATATTTCAAAATATATATATATTATATAAAAATACTTGAGAAATATAACAAATATAGTTACATTAAATCAGTTAATCGAAATGATTACTTTCCATAAAATAAACTGGCTACCATTAAAGTAGCGAAGAAAAGTATTACAAATTGTTGTAGGGTCTGCGAAGAAGCTAATCCCTGCCAACATAACAAAATAGGAACAACTAGTAAGTATCATTCAGAAATGACACACGGGATGTCATTCTACATACGAGATTTAATTCCTTCATTGCAAAGTCGATACATGTGTTAGATGCATTACATTCTATGATAGTGTCTAAATAATAGTTAGGCATTTGGCAAAGCAAGAACAGGGCGTACCATTTCTCTTATAAACAAGTTGACTTGGAATCCTCTCAATCCAAGATTTGGAGGTGCACTTCTCTGCGCAGGCAGGCCGCTGATCAGTACTGACCCATCATAACCCTGCAACGAGATGAAGGCGAAGAAGCATAAACGATTGTAAAATGCTAATTTAAGAAGAATAATTCATATGAATTTCCCTGAACAAAGCAGTTGTGGAAGTGAAGCCTGAGAAGTCCGGGAGCAAGCCCTCTGTCGACCTTTACATGCTCTTCTACAGTGGACCTGAAAATATCCTCCGCTATGGGAAAAGTGTTGCAATCACCCATGTGGAGAGTATGGTTACCACAACGATTAGGAAAACAAGCAAACATCTATGTTTCTAAACCATTATATCTATGACTATTGTTATTGATTGACAAACGTCAGGCAATGGAAGATTTTATTCGAAAGCACACAGACTCTTCAAAGCGAAGAAACCGGGTACGCACCTCAGTTAAGGTAAATTGCGATAAAATTTTCCAACACAAATGCATGAGGTGAGGTAAGAAGCAAAGTGAAGGCATGCAATTTGGTATGGTGGTTAATGGAATGTTTACAGGTTTATGTAATTGGCAATTTTGCTGCTTTTGGGAATCTTTATTCTCTTGACCCCCACATGAGAGTCTTACGTCAATCAGTAGAACCCTCTAAATCTACCAAGAAGGAATGTGAAAGAGCTTGGGATATGTACAAAGTTGATGTAGGCCTAGAGCTCAAGAATTTAAATGCCAGAGATGAGAGGATGTTTTTGAGGCAGACAACTCTTTTTGGGAACCATTTTTCTCTAGAGGAGCACCAAGTTTTCCGGCCATATGAGGCAACATGCTTTTTGAAGAGAAAGGACCCTGAAGGAGGTTGGCATACATACAAAACTAGACTCAAGCAACAACCACAATGGAGATAAAAGGTTGTTTATTTCTGTGGAGTCTTGTCATCAATTATGTGTGCCTTGACTTGGTATGTTAAATGATTGTTAGATTTAATTTATGGGTTTTCCCAATAGCTTCAAACCCTAACCAAGATCTACTCCTTTGTAAGAAATTGAAAATAATGCACAGCGGAACTTACTTGAGTTGTTGGCTCTTGAATCCTTCCAAGAGCTTGCAATCCTTTTCTCGGGCTATCCTTGATAGAGTATCAAGTCTTCAATGGAGCAGACTGTTTTCTGATTGATTGCAAGCCTTGGAGACTCAGCCTTTTTATAGCAGTCCCAATCCTATGGCAGCCGAAATTTGGCTGTCAATTGACAGCTAAATTTCAGCCCCAATCCTAGGGCAGCCGAAATTTGGTTGTCAATTGACAGCTAAATTTCAGCCCCAATCCTAGGGCAGCCGATTTCGGCTGTCAAGAAATTTATTACTGCTATTATTTCAATCAATTATAATCGTTCCATTAACAATTATAATTGATTAACATTATTCTATATGTATTTGTATCCAAATCCTTATTTAAATACGTTTAATGCCATAATTTAATTAATCACATTATTTGGCATATTTAATCATTACATAAACGTAATCTTGCTGACAGTATTTGATATCATAATCATAATGCACGCATGTCCAACTTAATTATTGTAATTAGATGTCTCTAAATCCAACATGCATTCTCTGGAAAATCCGTGGTTTCTCTCACAAACATTCATACCGAATGAAAGGGAAACATCAGTCCTCCAGATTGGCATGTATCCTATATCTATGTTTGCATTCTCTGGAAAAGCCGTGGTTTCTCTCACAAACATTCATACCGAATGAAAGGGAAACATCACAATTATGAGAACAAAAGGATGATATCATGAGATTCGATCCTAGTATGTCACAGCTATATTATGCCCAACCATGTAGATAGTTAAATTGTTGGATAACAAAAATTAACGTGCCTGCAATTCATCGTCCAGGTTTTGAGAGTGGATACATTCGTCACTTACCAACAATTGTCGGAATAGCATTTCTAGGAAATGCATGCAGATATTGTTCGAGATGCTTGTTAGTCTTTTCTCCGTACTCATGCGGCCAGAGAGCTCTTGCACCTTTTCCCCAAGTTTCAGTTTCTAGGGTAACACAGTATCACCTACTTCACAATGTCACAACTTACAAGGCGTGGAAGGATGTGCTACTCATCATAATCCCTCTAGATATGAATTCAATAAATGTTTCAACAAGATATCAAATGGAAATTCTCTGTTAGACCTATGTCACTTTCGCATACTTAATGTTAAACTATTTCAAAGTCCATTTGCTAGGTCATACATTATTAATATCATAGTTGTCCCACAAACATTAAATGGTAATTCTATTGTCAAACATTTGTTCATCATAGTTATGGGTCACCCACAAACCCACATTTATGGGTTAACCACATAAAACACTTCTCCAATCTTGTCATCCCCAACTCGAGTTTGGGTCATCCATAAAACCATGGTTATGGAAAAAAACACACAAAACCCTTGTCTTCATTGGAACTTGACACATTTGGTTATGGTCATCCATAAACCCATAATTATGGGTTAACCACACAAAACTATTTTCTTCAACAACACTAGTTATGGGTCATCCACAAACCCATGGTTAAGGGTTAACCACACAAAACTGTTCTTTTCATTGACTCATATTCAATAAAGGTTCTAATGAGGGAACTTGACGTAATGGGAACCATTGCTTCCTAAGGCGGAGGATTGATCCGAATGGAAAGTTTTATCCACCCATGATATTTACCCATGGTATTGGATGATGTAATTCAAGAAGGCACCGAAAATACTATAAATAATGGGCCTCACCTTTCAAAATGGCAGATTTTTCTTAATGATGTAGCTGTAAAATGTTTGTTTGTTTTTCTTCCATAATAAAGAATTGATTTTTTATCATATTGAATTGTTGTTTAATGTTTTTTGGGTATTTAATTAATTCACGCAATATTTTATCAATTTCCTTATGCTTTGTTTCATGGAAGGCATCTCAGCGTTGAAGCCTCCCGGATCTCAACCCCAAGATCTGGATCACAAGGTCAACATTGCACAAGGGTTGGCTCTTGAAGGAAAATGTATGGTGCAGACAATGGATGGATTCTCCTTGGAAAAGTATTAGTTCAACATCAAATTCTATAGGCTCAACACTCTTAGGGTATCAAAAGTTGTTTTTTAGTTTTGTGGTATAATTGAGAATGATTGAGCCTTCATAATTTTAGGCTATGCTTCACCTAAGAGGGTATCATGGAGCTTGGCAAGTTTTGACTAGTTTTCTTCTTTGGTACTTTTGACGAACCTCAAGATTATTGGGATTTGGTTTCATGGTCAATTCAGACATTCCCCAATGGTTGTATTTGAATTTTGCATATGTTTCTTGGAGAAATATTAGTGAAATATCAAGAAGGAAATGTCTCATTTTTTGAAACACTTTGTGGGATCATGAGCATAATTAATTGTATTTATGGGAAGCTCTTTGTTGAGCCCAAAAATTGGTAAGTTTAGAATAATTTCTTTTAGAGGGTCTTTGTCCTGCGATCTTTGCATATTTCCTTTTTAAAATGCAGTGTCATGGATCAAACTCATTATGGAGGGACTAGAGATGAAGGAATTAGATGCTCTGCAACTAAGGATATTTATGGTATGGAGAGGTATACATTTGATATTGTCCCTTAATTGAACAAAAAGTGTGAGGTATAGGGCCCTACAATGCATTGGTTGTAGAGGCACTTTGTGCACATCACAATCATAATCCTTTTCAAGTGAAAGATCTTTGAGTGTTTTTCCTCTAGCAAGGGTTGGTTGTCAATCATAGGCTTCAAAAAATTGGTGTGCTTGAGGTTGTTTATGTTATGTGTGGTAAGAAGGAAATGATGGAACACATATTTAGATATGTGTGGTAAGAAGGAAATGATGGAACACATATTTAGATATGTGTGGTGAGAAGGAAATGATGGAACACATATTTAGATATGTGTGGTTGTTAAGGTTATTTAGATAGGATCTCAAGTTGAATATCACTTCTCATTCATTGCACCATTATTTTGGAAGGGTTCTCTTCTAGGAGATACTTGGATGAATACGAACAATTAAAAATATTGGTGACACCCAATGTGGTTGCTTGCTAATTAATTTCATTAGAAATATCAATATCAAGTTACTTTCCAAAGGATCCTTCATCTTTGACCTTATGGGATTTGGGGACAGTTATAAACCTTGGTGGCACTCAATATGATTTCTTGCTATTGACTTTATTTGGAAACATCAACATAAAGTTGCTTTCAAGAGGATCTCTCACCTTTGAACCCATGGGATTTGGGAACAATTTAAAATTTTGGTGGCCCTTAGCTCAATTGCTTGTTATTGGCCCTAACATCAATGTAAAATTACATTGAGGAGGATCCCTCAGCTCTGAAGACATGGGATTTAAGGAGTTTTAAGAAAGAGTTTCCTTTTCTCTTGAATAGTGTATTTCATTGTGATGTTGAGTCACTTTCTCTTGGTGTGCAAAAGCATATGCTTTCCTTTTTTATTTTTTAGGGTGAAAATTTCCTAGCACACTTGCTATTTGTTTCCTACTTATGATGTCCTTACTCATTTTACAAAGTAATATATGCAACATTTCAAAAAAAAGCAATGTGCCAATATGAACAATGATTTGTCGAATACAAACCAAAAATATGATCTAGCTTAGATTGTAATCTTTGGCCTCTATTCTAATTGAATTCTTAAAACACTAAAAAAACCTAGTTCACTACCCAAATATAATTACACTATGCAAATAAAATTGTGCGATACACAATGTTTTGGGAGAGGGGTAAAGGAGTGGCATGTATTGGGAATAATTTAATGTGCCAAAACCGCTACTAGCCTACAAATGTCAAGATGATTAGTGAAGGCTAGAATTGCTCATATATATCAACATGCAAACCTTAAGATGATTCGTGAAAGCTAAACTTCCCATATAAATATATAGTTTCTCAATGCATGTTTTTTCCAAATGAAGTGTGCCTACCTATTTCAAATTTCAAATCTAACGATGTTAGAATGAACAAGAGAATTGCTAATGTAAATATTCTTTTTCTCGGTGCATTCCTAATTCAAAGTTTAATTCATGATTAACAATATCTTAATGAAGGGAAAATAGGGAGTGAGTTGGGTAAATGTAACATTAGATGTTGTGTCCTCTCATTTCTAGACCAAATTTAAAATTCCTATATTGCATGCCTTGTCAAGCACAAATGAATGTCAAATAGTTTGGTGGATGGTGTGGTTGGAAGATGCAGTGATCAAAATTAGTGATAAGATGGTGCCTTGAAAAGATGATCAATAAGCGAATTAATCCATTACTTAATTCATGTATTCATGGTGGGATGGATGTACATATTGCTAACATAGTCTTAAAGATTCTACAGTTGGGTCAATAGCACTCTCCGAGTTTTGAGCCCCTTTTGAAAATGGATACAGACTGTGTGCTAAGTACAATGAAAAGGCATGACAAGGGGTTGTCGACCACAAATTTCTAAGGGGTTTTCCAACTTTAGCTTTAGGTCTCTATATTTACATAAACAAGGCCGACAACATAAACAAAGGGAATCCCATTAGCCATGTCAACAAACCTAAGAAATCTGCAATCAAAATAAGTTCTAAAAAATCTATAATCGAGATAAGTTCAGTGATTACATTACATTATGCGATTATAAAGCAATATATATTCTAGATGAATTGTGATGTTTAGGAATTAAACATATGTATGTAAATGAAATGCAAAACACAAATTAAAAAATTACATCAAATAATTTTCAAAAACAACCCATTATTACTTAAATAGTTTTTAAAAATATATTAAATTTTAATATCATTCATCATTTTTAATTGTATTAATATAAAAATTATTTTAAATCTAGAATTAAATTAATAATATTCTTGAATTTAAATCTCTTAAAAAAAAATATATATTAATTAATTATTAATTACTTTTAATTTAATTAATATATCTTCATTTAATTATTTATTATTGAATGAATCTAATTAAAAAATATGTACTATTCTCATAAAAGAAAATCACAAACTACCTCCCTAAAAATTAACATGTCAAACTTGCCAAATCTTTTTATATTTATATTATTAAAAATAATTGACCATTGTAAATAAAATTATTAAAAAAATAAAATATAATTATCCCGGCCCTTCACAAAATAAAATATAATTATCC
Source organism: Pinus taeda (assembly GCA_000404065.3). NCBI lineage: Eukaryota > Viridiplantae > Streptophyta > Pinopsida > Pinales > Pinaceae > Pinus > Pinus taeda. The sequence continues at coordinate 20,852 of APFE030018563.1, forward strand.
CTGCCCTTAACCATAGACTAACAATCATAGATACACAACATTCAAACGATGGAAGTTCCTATTTCCATCTTTATAGGTTTATTAATGTACTCTGACATGCGCCCCTGATAGCCAGATATAACACCCTCATGGTTATAGAGGTGGAAAAAAATAATGCCGTGTTACATCGGGCTATCAGAGGCGCATATCAAGACGCATTAATAAACCTATAAAGATGGAAATAAAAACTTTCTTCACACGATAACCTCACTTAGTATCAAGTCATAAATCATTTACGTGGAACAAATATATTACACAGACTTTGCATGGAATAATTGATCGTCCACAGGCTTTTACCGCAGAGTCATTAACCATTCCCGTGGTGCACGTCACTCGCAATAATTGTACTCCACATTATGTATTGACTGACGTGGCAGAGAGACCAAAGACTTTTTAAAGTGAGAAGTGAATAGTCATTACCCAGTCACGCACTACAAAGACTTTGAACGGAATAATTGATCGTCCATAATACAAAGACTTTGCATAGAATAATTGATCGTCCATACTTTTACTTTTACCGCAGAGTCATTGACCATTACCGTGGGTGCACGTCACTCGCAATAATTGTACTCCACATTAAGTATTGACTGACGTGGCAGAGAGACCAAAGACTTTTTAAAGGAAGAAGTGAATAGTCATTAACCAGTCACGCACTACAAAGACTTTAACTTCAAATGAAGTCAGTAGTCACTAACGTGCCTAACCATGTAGATAGTTAAATTGTTGGATGCTCTCACAAACATTTATACCGAATGAAAGGGAAACATCAGTATTTTCATGGCTCTGAAACACATGACACCCACATCCCAACCCTTTGCTCACGTCCATCCTCTCAATCCTGCCCACGATTCTATCTTCTGAAATGCCCCTCATGAAATCCAGGACACCCATTTCAAGGGCAGCATTTATCATTAGCAAAATGCATATACAAATGATACAACTTATACTCCTGCAGATCTTATTGTCATTTTCAGTTACCGATTCCTTGACCAGCAATGCTACCGATCAACATGCTCTGCTTTCTTTCAAGCAAGCATTCATATATGATCCCTACAACAATTTACAGAGTTGGAATAACGGTATCAGCTTATGTAAGTGGACAGGAGTTGAGTGTAATTCACGGAACCAGAGAGTGATTGGTGTCAATATTTCAGGTATGAATATACAGGCTCCGTTCTCACCTTTTCTTGCCAATATTTCTTTCCTTGAGGTACTTGATATTTCAAACAATCATTTTTATGGTCATATTCCCAGAGAGTTGGGAGGCCTTGTTGGCCTAAGGGAGCTCTGGCTTGATAGAAATGAATTGCAAGGTTCTATTCCAGATCCTATAGGTGGGTGCTCCAATCTAACAGTCCTGTCTTTGTCTCAGAACCACTTGGGTGGAAGCATTCCTAGAGAGTTGGGTTTGCTCACAAAATTGAAAAAGCTTGACCTAGGGTTAAACAATCTCACAGGTACTGTACCCTTAATTTTAGGACAACTCCCTGGTTTAGTTGATATTGTTTTAGGTGAGAACAATCTGTATGGCCCCATTCCTGCTTCACTCTCTAACTGCACTTTACTTAAACGGATTGTCTTACACGAGAACAAACTAAGTGGACCAATTCCATCAGAGTTCGGTGCCAAACTTGCCCATCTGCAAGAGCTACATCTATGGGGCAATAACCTAATAGGCAACATACCAGTTTCTCTTACCAACTGTTCCCAACTCAGGCTACTCTTTCTCAATGAAAATTGGTTCACCGGAATAGTGCCGGAAGAGTTTGGTAAATTGGCCCTTCTTGAAAGCCTTTATTTACATGGAAATCAACTTGTTAGCACTCCCACTTTGCCTTTTCTGACTGCATTAACCAATTGCTCACACCTACAGAAAATTGATGTGTCCAACAATCCTCTGGGTGGGGTTCTGCCTGTTTCCATAGGCCTGTTCTCTGAGAAACTCATTTTACTAGATATATCAAACAACAGTATACATGGAAGCATACCACGGGAAATTGGCAACCTGACAAGTTTAACATATCTTGCACTGGCTGACAATCTCCTAAGTGGCAGTATTCCATCAGAATTGAGCATGCTCAATAGGCTGGAAAGATTGCGCCTGCGGAACAATAAGCTGGGAGGAAGCATTCCAACTGAGATTTCTCAACTAAGAAATATAGGAAGCATATCAATTCGCCAGAATATGCTCTCTGGACCAATACCTCATTCTCTTGGCGACCTTAAACAACTAAGGAGGTTGCTGCTTTCGGAAAACCA
>APFE030018567.1:0-19504 GCA_000404065.3 Pinus taeda
TCTTTTTACTACATGTTTACTTATTTCTAGAAATAAAATAATATTAATATTAAAAAAATATTGAATTTATTAATAGAATTTTTACCTTGGTCCATGAGTCAAAAATAGCCGTTTTATAGTCGTTGGAGTCTCTGCTCTGTCTATTTAACATGCTACGCCAGATCTGTTTCTTCAACTTGTCCTGACGATGAACCACACTAGTTGGTTCGAAACGCGTCGACAAAGGTCTTTTGTCATGTGATCTACGCCGAAGCTCTTCTTACAACTATGATGGATCACAGAAGCCTCAATTCTACAACAACTATATCCATCAGAATGGTTTTAGTAGGATATTGTACTAAGGAAACACACAAGTCTTTAATTAACTCTAAACACTTTACTTGACTTGAGTCAAATTGTAAGGCCTAGTAATGTGTAAGTTTAATTTTTCCATAACAGATTTAGGCATTAAATTATGTGAAGCCCCCGAGTCTAACATTGCATTGTGTAAGATTTTATCATGAATGTTAAGGCTAATATAAAAGGGTGGTATCCCTCCTTCTAATGGTTTTCCATTAACATCAAGACCAAATATAAGCTCAAGTTGATCATCAAACAAGTTGACAGAGTCTTCATTCTTGACGAAGTTTAAGGTTTTGCTTATTTGAGATTTGTAGGATTCATTTTTAATCAGCTTTGTTAAGGGAACTGAGATTTTCAGTTTAGCCACCTCTGTTCCCAAATTGAAAGGCAAAGGGGATTTCTCTGTTTGAGGGCTTGGAATTTTCATGGCAGGAGTTTGAGTAGATTTCCCTTCTTTTTGTGCATTTGAAGTATCTTTCTGTGGATTTTCTAATATGGTGTTTGGATATTTCTTCATTGTGTCCTTGGAGGGGATTGAAGTGGATGGTTGATCATTAGGGGGTTGGTCATGGGTTATATCTACAATGGTGGGACCAAAAGGGTTCTAATTTAGTGTAGGGAGGATTTGGAGAGTTTTAGTAAATGGAGCTGTTTTGATTTTCTTAGGTTGATTTGGTACTGCTTTCTTGTTTTGGTCAGGAGTATCAATGTTATTTTTACTCCTCAAGTTGTATTGTTTGTGTACTTCGAAGATAGAAGAATCATACCCTTGCTTATAATCGAACGATTCTCTGGATTGGGTCTGCAATTGCCGAAGTATATGTAATTCCTGATCATCTTGAGTCAAGAAGACAATTTCCTCTTCATCTAATCCCATTAAGTTAATTTTTGTGTCTTATTTAAGGTCTTCTGAATGGGATGTTTCAACATAGTTTTCTTGAAAGGGAGGCCTAATATTCTAATCAGGTCCATTTCGTCTAGTATTTTGGTTTTGATTCTTTCTAAAGTTTGGATTTCTCACTGGAGGTGCTTGTTGATTATCCCACTGAGGCTTCCTTTCAATGTTCTCTATCCTATCCATCAATTTTTCCATTCCTTTGGTTAGGACACCTATTTTAAGGTCAGAGGGTGAGGCTTCATCTTTCACAGGTCCTCTCCTTTCATTAATAACCCTCGCTCTTTTTGCTAGCAAGTTAGCTTCCACACTACCTATTACACTCTGCATGTCTTTTAAAGTTGGAGGATTTCTCTCTCTAAGTTGGAATGCCATATCAGTATCAAACCAATTGGGAAACTTTATCAGAGCTAAGTCAGGTGGGGGTGTAAGATTGACTAGTATTGCATTGTATATATTGTTAAATATGGTACAGTAATCCTGGACTATTTCATTTGGTCCTCTTTTGATGCTTTCATATTCTGAAAGAATCTATGGAGGGTTCTTTTTCTTTTCCCATCTATTTAAAAATTGCTGATAAAATACTTCTAAACTATCTATACTATTACTAGGTAAAGCTCTAAACCATTTTCTTACATCACTAGCTAGAGTCTGAGCAAAAGTATCATTTGAACATCTCCAATATCAATTTCATGCAATTCAAAATAATCTGTCATCTTGTTTGCACGTTGTTGTGTTGTATAAGGTCCTATGCCATCAAGTTGGACAATTGTGTTCTGGTAGTCTTGTGGCATGGCACCCAGTGGAGCAGGTAACATAAGAGGGCATATCTATTTTCCATGGCTCTAATTTGGGAAGGGCTAAGAAGTGGAGTTGGGGTACCAAGGGATGATACAATAGTTGATGGATAACTATGAACAATAGGTGTTTGGTGGGTAACGATAGGTTGGTAGGAAAGTGAGGGTATGAATGGAGGTGAGGAATTAAATTTGGAGGTGGAGGGGAATAATGATGAACTAAAGGGAGTTGAAATTGTTTTAGAAAGCTCAGGGATCTTAACTGTAGTAAGGGATGACTAAGGGAAATTTAAAATATACTCATCAATTGACTGGTTTTCATTTTGGACTTCAAGATCTGCAATAAACTCTGGATCTAGAACTATGTCATCAAGTGCACTTTCAGACCTGGTTCTAAATAGGGAAAGGTCAAATGATTCATCAAAGGGAAGGTCTTCAAAAACAACCACTCATCAAGGCATGAATCTGCTTTGATTGAAGGTGTTGGACTTACTGAACTTTCTTATCTTCTGGATCTTCTCGAAATCAGGTTGGGATTGTCTACTACAGGGGTAGGGTTTGGATTGGGATTAGCCCTAGTATAGTGAGTTCTTCTTGAAGCCAGAGTTTCAAGCTTTTCTAGTTACTTTATTTTTGTAAAATTTTGTAAATAACTTCTAATAAACCCTTCAAGAAGCTTGAAATAAAGATTTGAAATTTTCTCAAAGGTTTATTAAGACTGAGAATTTGAGTATCCCCAGTATTGTCACCACTATGTTATCACTCAAAAGTTTTCCCTAGAAGTTATCAAAAGAAGGAGTAATCTGAGGTAACCACAAACCAAGCTTCAAACTCAAGTTCTAGCCAACCTAAGTCCAGAGAGGGATCTCCCTTTATAATTTAGCTTTGTTTGGATGATGATTTTAAGCTAGTTCTTAGTGTTCATAAGGTTTTGATTTTGGCTGGGTGGTGGAATTCTAAGAACAAATGGATAGAGCCAGTTTCTTCAAGCCATTGGGCTATGGAGTCAAAAAAAGGATAGCATAAATGGATCAGATCATTAAAGGGAATGTTCACAAGGTAGGATAGCAAAGCAAAAGGCAAATCTTCAAGGGATGATGGATGGAATGATTCTAACCAGGGTGAAGGGCACTTAAGAATCCTTAGACTTAAACTAGAATGAGGAACAAAGGGTGATCATCAATAAAGGGCAACTAAGAATCCTTTGCTACATATACCAAAAGAAAAACTACAGAAGCTAAGGAGCGGCTAAGAATTCCCTAGCTAAGATAGTTTAGCAAGAAACATTAAGAATGTAAACAGTCAAGACAGAGTGCATTTAAGCAAGTTCTGAAATATCATTCCTAGTTTAACATTCAGATTTCATAGAACACATATGATTATTAAGAAACATAAGGAAAAACAATAATACACATGAGAGAATACTTATTTGATTTTCACTTTACACAAGAATCCTGAAAAATATCTGAGCTTTATTCAATGATCCAACAAGCCAATCTAGTTCTTTGATACAATAGGACTTTGATTTAAGAGAAAAGTATACAGAAATGTCTTTGAATCCACCCTAAATACTTCGAAATGTGAAGTATTTATACAAAAATATTTACAAAATATCTCATTATAATTTGACAGTAAATTTAGGAAATAAAATTATCTTCAAGCATGAAAATAGAGACAGATGGAAAACCGCATCAAGTTGTCCCTTTTATTATGGTTGTGATGGCTATTGCATTTGAGTTGTAGCCCTTTAAGTTGGCTGATATTTGTAGCATTTCTATGTTGGAATCTTCTTTTTCTTTAATCTTTTACTAATACTCTTTAACCTGCTACTCTTTGACTCTGTTGACCTGTCTTTTACCTATTTTACCTGGCCGCCTTCAGATTTATTGTGGTAACCTATAGTAAATCTATCATTTTTTCCCACCATTCATCCTCAGGTAACTTTTCTTTTAACATTCTTCTATATATTTCATCTACTTCTATGTACTTAGAAAAATTGGGTTTGGTGACAAACAAATGTTTCACGTCATGCTCTAAAAAGAACAAGTTTTCAAAAGTGTCATATAATACTTTCCCTGTAGGCAAGGCTTTGATACCTCAAGTACTGGCTTGTTCCTTAGCCAATTTCCTAAGTTTGTCAGTGTATTCCAATTGGGTCATGAGTTTATCATGGATGACCATAGGACTATGAAGGCCTTTGTCCCTCAAAATTTGAAATTTAGCCATGAACCTGCCAATGGCTACCTGCATGTTATGACATTTTCGTTCCAATTTGACCATGAGGTTCCTTTTGGAAAGAACCTTTTTAACTTCTAGGATGGATTTAGTCCTATCCTATATACCCAGCTCATTTAGCTCATGTTTGTTCTTACTGTTTAGGAATTATATGAGTAAATTGGCATCCTCAAGCATATCGCCCAATTCTTCCTTTACTTTTTGGATAGCTTTAGTAGCTACCTTTACTAGTTCTATTTGCTCAAATATAAATTGAATTGATGGCCAAATATCATTGATAGAGTCAATGATATTGGCCCAGAGCATTTCTTTGATTTATCCTAGTGGTTTTTGCAATGTCAAATCTTTCTCTATGACTTTAATTTTCTCACCCATCCTAAGGTTTTTCTGTGTTTCTTCTCTTTGTTGAATTTGGGCAAGATTACAGTCAGTTTCTAAGCTTTCCACTTTCTCCTTTAGCCTTTTCAGCTCTATTGCCTGGATTGACATCTCCTCCATGGATTTTACTAGCTCTGTTGTTTTCTCTATATATGTGCCTGCTGCTGTAGACTTAGCTGTGATTGGCAGTGTTATGGCAGGTGGAGCTGTTGGTGCCAAAGATGCTGCTAGTGTAGAAGGAACTGCAGTTGTGGAAGTTGTTTCCAGGTAACTTTGTTTGGACTGAATTAAAATGTTGAACTGCTTCTCTGTCTCTTTCAATTGGTCATTTAGATTTAGGACCAAGTCCATGAGCTCTTCATGCCCTTTTTGTGCCTCCAGGACTTCTGCTATTTGTGGGTGATGCAACTGGGGGTCTTGAAGTTTCTTTAGAGTAGATATATTATCATTCTTATTCTTTATTAATTTTTTAGTGGCCTTTAGATCTTTGGGATTGTGTCCCAACTCAATGACTAAGTCCTCTAAGGACTTGATTTTAGTATCTTTAGCCTGAGAAGAGGCCTTTTCCAACTGGAACTGTGATGATATATTATTCAGGGAGTTTTTCAATTGGTGGGCTACAATGGCTTTCCCTGTCAAGGTGGAGTAAAGTATCTCCCCTGTCTGTTTATGCGGCTCAATATGGTCAATAGGATGTATGTCCTTTGCCAGTACTTCAAAGTCTATCTTTTTGAAGTCTGTTGTTGTTCTTGGTTGGTGAGTAGTGGGCTTCATGAATTTCATTTGCATCTTCCCTTCTTTTACATCATAGGCTGACATAAGCCTTGTTTGATTGGTAGGGGCCATCTTTAAGTACTGTGCATAAGTTTGGGCTTTTAGCCTCTCATTTTTGGATTTTATCTCCTTGTATCTTTCTCTGATGTCTTGGTCTCTGTCAGCTCGCATCCTGAATGACGAAACTTCAACACTCTGCTGCCTTTCCAACATCTAAGTGTGCAATGTGTAAGGTTCTAGTGTGCCCCTAGAGGGAGTGGCATGACTGCTTCCTTCTCTTTCTGTGCTGGTGCCCCCAACTATTTCTTCTGTGAAATCCTATGTTGGTGGCCCCTACCAATTGAGAATGCGCCACTTAGCATCATCCTTTTTCTTCTAGGCTATCAACTTCTCTAATTCTGCCAGATCCAGGGCATGCCCTTTGGGAGGCCATGTCTCCAAGATAGTAAAAATCACATCATCAGTGGCTACAAATGGCAACTATATCCACTGCTTCGTCAGATCCTTTCACACCCTGATATGAATGTTGTGCATATTAGCTTTGAAGTCTGAAAAACTCTACAGACTATTGTACACCATAGGTGACAGGCACGACCTTCAATTAATCCACATTTGGATGCTTGCCTCCATGAGAACCCAAAAAATTTTAGTGTTGCGAATCCATTTCGTGTCATTTTTGGATCAAAGTAAAGTGTACTTCGCAGCCTCTAGTAATCCTCTATCAATGTTGGGGAATTGACTATCCTCCAACAGTTCTCCCACTACTAGAAATATGGATAATAGCAACCACATGTAGTGGAAGGTTTTACCCTGCTCCTGGGCTTTATGACAGTTTTTCAAAAATTCTTCGTAGAGGAATTTAGACCAATTGAACTGGACCCCCTCTACGCATTATTCGGCCAGTGTGACCACCGGTGTCGGTACCTCATCGACGCGGCACTTCCTCATCACTTTTATGGCTAGGAGTTGGATTGCTACACGTACCCCTTTTTCCTTGTTGCTAGAGATGGCGTAGCCCCTCTTCTTCTTCTCTAGCTTGTATTTTTCCTTCATGGCTTCTACGAGAGCCAAATTGCTGCCCTTTCCGGCTATAGTCGAGGGGTCCTTTCCTTTACAAGGGAGTCAAGAAATATGGTGAATGAGGTCTACCATGATGGGAATATGCTCCTCCAGCCATAGATACCCATCATGCACCAGGCAGAGCAGCTGCCTGACGGTGATAAGTGCACAGTGAAAATGTGGTATCCATAATAAGTGCAGCAACCCGGCCTTTTCCACACCGTGCAACCATTTCCGTAGCTATAACGTTATTACCACCCCCTTAGTATTATGCTTCATCAAAGTCACGGTCAGCAAGGTCCTATTCTTTGAAATTCATGGTTGGCACATGACCCAAGTGCGTGCCTTCAAACACGATGTTGTCTGGGAGGAGCGGGGTCTGGAGCAGACTCTTGGTTTCATCTAGATTCTTTGGCACTTTATTCTTCCCTTTCTGTGGAGGGACACATGTGGTCAATTTCATTGCAGAGCGTAACGGTTGGATATCCTCCTCCATGTCTTCTTATTTGCCTTCTGTGATGATTAGGGCCTACAAGTCTTCTTCTTCCTCATCTGTGTCGATCGTGATAGCTTTCCATTTTTTTGCCATTGATAGCTTACTCTGTAGTGGGTTTATTAGGGACATGCATACTAGAGCCATGGCCTATCTATCTTTCTTGGGCCTCGGCATTAGCGATGATTTGGGGATTTCTACCACAACCCCGACACCTTATGGAACATCCTCCACCATTTGGGTCTGCGTGGCCTCACTGACGGTTACCTCTTCAATTCCCAACCCATCCTTAGTGACCATCACCATATCTAGGCTATATTTTGTTACTCGTGAACTTAGGGGCTCAATTATCGCTTGGCTCTCAATGCTCAGTGCTTTGCTCAGATGTTCAACTCTCAAATGACCAAGTGTTGTTCGCGGGCTAGCCCTTTGTGTTTTATAGTGCCTTTTGAATTCAAATTTGACCATTCCCCCCAATTTCAGGCCATCAATTCTTTCTTGGTGAAAGATTTTCCCAAATCTTGCCCATAACGCGCATCTTAAATGCTCGCTTCCCACTCCATTTGGCTTCAAATTGCACATGCCATTGTGAATAGTGACCTCAACGGTCACTTCCTAGCCAACCCATGCGGCAACATAGCCCTCGATGCGTTATGCAAACCTTGTGACGTTCTGATTCTATGCACATCTCCAATATTGCGTAGCTCCCAGGTAGAATATTTTATAGTCCCGCACTCCCTTTCAACTGCATGGAGCGCTAATACTATTCTTCCTATGGCTATTCAGGTGGTTGCACAACCTATGTGTGGCTTCATCCCATCCTCCAGCATGGTTTGTGGAGAATCATCATCTTCCATTGTGGTGATCAACATCATGCACTATACTATTTTCAATGTGCTACCCTAGTCACTATGTTTGGCGATATTCAGTCTAAGCCAAGGCAGCAGACTCACCAGTTCATGAAGATAGTTCTCCAATTTGCCAATATGATCATATGCACCTTGCCTTACCATCCTCAGTTGTTTGACGAGAAATGATTCCTTTATTTTATTTTCTATCTTCTTGACCTCTACATCCATCAAATCATTGTTCTCCCTTAGGCATACCCAATCTTTTTCCAATTCGCGAATTCTAAAGTTTCCCTGTCGGATTTCTTCCTCAAGTTTTATATGTTCTGTTTCTCGTAGCTGTGTGATTTCCTCATTTCAGTCTATGCAAACTGTTGTATCTATAGGTGTTGTTACGCATGGACTTAGATTCCCATGCTCCATAGGGATTACAACCGCTGCTTCAAACTTTTTCTTCGAAAGTGCTTGCACGGTTAGAGTTTTACACATAGTCCTATAAGCCCATACAACTGTTGGTACGCGCAGGTCCCAGTCGGTGTGTCTCACATGGTGGAACCTATTCAGAACTTTGTACACCTTATTAAAGGCTTCCCCATGTATGATTTTTGGCGTGTTAGGTCTTATCATACTTCGCCATTCATGCACTTACCCTACATGTTGTTCCTCTTTCCTATCGTGAGAGCAATGTGCGTTCGTGTGGGTTGTGTACCATATGCCTGTACCCATCTAGAAAGGTGGGCACATAGATTGTTTCGTCCATCATGCCCGGATTCCATTCACATCTGAGGCTTCCCACATCATAGGTGCATCATCCTTCTGCATCTGCACTAGTCCTCAAAGCTTCTCTGATGCGTACCCCACTACCTTGCGGGCGTAACGCGCAATGCCCATTTCAGAGCATCGAACTGCTGTTGTTCTGACACTTCACTTTCAAATTTGTTTAGGAATTCATCCACCTGCTAGCAACCCATCATACATAGGCAGATCCCTTACCTCTGTTGTCACGCAGTGCAATGATCTTACCATCATGTTGCAATTGAGCATGTTTACCTAGTGACACCAGTTCTACCATCATTCTATTTCCTCATCCAAATCTGATGTGTAGGAGCTTTCGTGTGACCACAAAATCCTGCCATCGACTGTAGGATTTACCAAGTCCTATTCCTAAGCAGTTATCTTGTATATACAGTGTAGCTCGTTGTCGTGCACTAGCTCTGTGTAGCGCGATCCTTCTGCAGGGTCTAAAATTACTACTATGCATAGTGAATTTTTCTCAAAAATAATTTTGCACTTCCTTAGATCTATCACTCCGTTCAAATCAGTGGCCCAATCTATTCCTAGTAGCATGAGATAGGGATTTCTATCATCGATAATCTTTATCACTTCGAAATCTGCAAGCGCGCTCGTACCTTTGATGTCTATTGTTATTCCCTGCAACCTTCCCATCAGTAGGATCTTCTCCTGGTTCGCCATTCGCAATTGAATAGGGGACCATTGCAACGTGGGCCTACCCAGGCACTCCCATGTCTACTTTGGCAATACGTTCGTGTCCAATCCTAAATCTAGAATCACTTGATCCATTTCAGACTGTCCAATTTGTGCAATCAATCTCATTTCCTTTCCTGTTCGCGATGTATGTTTTCTGAGCTTCCAGACTGTGCGCGTTCTCCTAACCTAGCACACCTAGTGATAAGTTCCTGCAGTCCTTTCACAGGCTTACTGTCATGTAGCAGCTTCATTGTTATAGAAATTTTTGGTGCACTGCAACCCCAATCATAAATTTCCATAAACTGATAGCTCCTAAGTCCCTAAAATTGTTTCTTCACTACCTAAAGGAACAAGGTCAGCTGATTACATCATCTCCCAAAAGTTCTCCACACAAAACTACTCAGAACTGGTCAAAACTGGACCATATTGAATGCCCAGTGCAGAGGGTACGATGCATCTCACCTAATACACATGGGAGGTGCGATGCATATTGAAAAGTCCTTCTACAGGGTACGATGGATGAGAATAGACAAGTGGCGGAGACAGTTTGCTAAGTGGATGATCAAGGAATCTTCTAGAAACTTCTCATATGACACTTGCCTCTCAGAATTCACTCAAGTATGAGTAAGAGATCAATGAAATCTCCAAGTGGGACCAAGAACTATTAGAGAGAAGACACTAATCAAAAAACCCAGAGCTGACTCACACCTTTGCAAATATCTATATATGGATCTCTCATCCCAGAGATCCAGGGGGTTAGAGGCTGGAATCGTGTATCTTGTAGAGAAGTGTTGTTGGTTTTCTGGTGAAACTTAATAGTGTTGGGTGATCTAAGCTTTACTTGAGGTGAAGAAGGGCTTTCTTGCGGGAGGATGATGCTGGGTCAGAACATATGGTTGTAATCCTCTTGCTATTCTTGATCTTAATAAAGCTATTTAAGTTTTCCTCCATATTCTTGTATGTTTGATTATATGTACATTTGTATGGTTAACACATATCTGGTCCTGCGTTATTTATGAATATAGATCTTTGTTCTTTGATAGTAGTATGCTGCTTTGATTCCAGGGGTGCTCTTTGAAGCTGGGCAGATGAAGAAGAAGTGGCAAAGATCTATCAGGAAGGAGAGGAATCAAGCAAGGGAACCAAGCACAAGACTAAGGTTCGTGTCCTTGTTCCACTCTTATCTATTTTCATAAAGGAAAGTGAAAGTAGACTTTACTTGTTTGTTTCTAAGATAGCTACCAGTCTTAGTGGGAATAGCAGCTCCAAATGGACATTATTCCTAGCAACAAAATGCCGACTCTGCTGGGGAGCGAATAGATTATTTGTTATCCTATCTTTGTTTATTTTATAAACTTACAGACAAAGCCTGAAGTCAAGCCAGCTAGCCTTCGAACTGCATTTGTTATACAAATGCAAAGTAGATCAATGATGCTTCAGTATATCTCCGGGTTTTGTTTATGAATTAATAATTGATCTGCAAACAATCTAATTTCCCTAAGTGGTGGCTCTAGTAACCTCCTTAGATCAACCCCTGTGATTTACATTTACTAAACATCACTTACTCAGCCTAAATCCCTAAACTGAATTGCAAATTGTGAGAAAAAACTAGTTAAAAGTCTTGCACTGGTACCATTGCACCCCGCCTTCAAGGCAGTCTGTATGCATCGCACTTCCTGTGTGCAGTAGGTGTGCTACATACTGAATTCCCTGTGTGACAGGTGCGATGGTCAGGGAAGGTTAACTTTACCTTCAAACTTTGGTTTTCCCTTCACTATTTTTCAGTTCTATTCAAGAGTTTTGTTGTCTGTGGTCAGTATATCTCTATGAAAACCCCCTTCTCTTACATCATTCCACCTCTATTGTGCAAAGAACTGTAAGTGTTTTTATATATTGTATGCCATTTTCAGTTCTCTTTTGCAAAGAAGTTGCATAGTCGAACTGTCGTTTCTTAATCTGAAAGTATCATAAGTGTCGTTTTCAGTTATAGAAGAGAATCCCATTGTTCTTGATAGTTTATTATCCTGTTACTCTTGTATATGATTTGAATTAGTAGTTTTTAAAGTGTCAAAAAGCAATTTTGATTTCCAAATCACAAAGTGTCTCCCTTACCTTCACTTCATTTTGAAAAGAAATTTGTTGAGTACTGTCGCTTTGAAAATAATTCAGATTTGCACTTAGCTTTCTTATCGTCGTTCATACATTAAGAAGGCTGAAAACAAATACATGCATGTGCATTTGCATTTAGACTGCTTGGTTTGATTTAGGACAATGCATTTAGTGTGTGCTCTGTGCTCTTTTTTGAAAGATTCTCAATTTTCTTTCCTTAGTAGCTAGGATTTTCATTGCCAAAAGAAGATTAAACAGTTGTTTATCATCTTAGACTGCATTTTAAGAATTGTATACACATCACACGGTGAACCTGAAAGGCAATTTTTTAAACAAGATCAACTTAAAATAAATTTAATTAATCTAAAAACGCTTTGGAACCTAACACACAACATCTAGTGGTCTAGGCTAGAGACGTATTCTGGCATCGTAAAACCTAGTAACTGTTGTTTTCATTGTTGGTTGGGTGATTCCTCCACTCTGAGATGGCAATTGCCAGTATGGACATGTGCTCCCATGTACCGTCGAGTATATATTGGGAGACCACAATAGGCTACATCCTTTATCCTTAGGAAGCCATGTTTGTTGCCCTATCGATCGCAATGCACTGAACACAGCATTCAGGAAGATTGACTACCGTACCGTAAAAAGTATTATGAAGTTTTGTGATTGGTTTGGTAATCCCCTCTGCCTAGATTTCCAGAGAAGTCTATTTTTCTCCTTTTTGGACTCCTTAAAAGAAAAGGTCCATCTGAGCACTTGTCACTTCAGGCTCATTAAAAATCGAAGGTGACTAGAGTCACCTTTTGTTTTTTCTCGACTCTTAAAAATTGAAAAAACAAGTTGTGTCAAAGCGTCTAAAATTCATTTAATTCGAAAACATTTTCCCCTTTTACTTTGAGTTGATCAAGTAATCTACAATCATGGAAGAAATCCAATCAAAACCCCATCATTCGCAGAGACTTATGAGTCAATCGTCGTTGACTCCAGAAGCGAAACCATTCCGAACAAAGTGAACTCGTTTGACCGGGTCAAAGTCCCCTAGGTTGGTTGGAGCCAGTACTCTGACATCCTCAGAGACTCCAGTTACTCCGAACATTTCTGGTGTCCCTGCCTCTATAGTAGAAATTCCCCAGCAACAAAAGGACATTACAACTGATCCTAGTGTGATGGTAAACACTTCTATTCCTGAACCAGCTCCATCTACAGCTGATTCGGAAGGTGTTACTCCCCAATCGTCTGCTGCTGCAGAACTTATATCTTCTTCGGCACCAGAAATATTTTACGGACCTGACGGTCTACCTCTTCCTCCTGGATTGATTTCCATAGAAGAGATTGTGGAAGATCCTTCATCAAACAATCCAACGCAACTTGGAGATGGGATCACCCTATATCCTTCCTCATCAGAAGATATTCACCCACCATCGGAAGTTCCTGAAGAATTGCTAAGGAATCTTTTGGATAGGCTTAATATGTTTGAACAACCGTCAATATCAAGGACTATGTTAACTGACACAACAGCAACAGAAGCTCCTACTTCTACTCTGACAATGTTCATCGGCATGCCATCTACCCTAACCAGCTCTCAATCGTTGGATGAGGTCCCTCCAGGGGCTGTTTCGACAGTATGGACTGTTCCCGTTTGTTCGTCCGGAATTGTATCTGGAATCTCTTAGGTTGAGTCTCAACAAATTGATCCTTTACAGTGTCAATTTGGGCAAACTGGTCCCCAAAGGCAAATCATTCCTTTGAGTACTGGATTACTGTCATATGGAGGGCCGTATACCCTTTCATTGCCTTCTTCGGAAGGTCAACCATGCGAGAGTTCACAACAAAATTTAGTTTATGCTGGAATTACAACTAGCGGTTGGGTGCCAATCCTACCTCAACAACCAAGAGTTGTATGCTCAATGCAACCAAGTTTACCTATGACAAATATCCCCACTACGCCGGCTATTGTGGCGGTATCGCAAGTACAAGCGTTGCCAGTTGTATGTGAACCTCAAGTTTCACAGGTTATAATGCAACAACCTCTTGTACCTATGACACAACCACAATCAGCAACTAGTGGAAAGACACAGGTTCAAATGGGGATCACCACCCCCCATCTTGGTCAAACAGTCAGTATTGGAGAACAGCCCATGACTTCACAACCATGGCTGGTGCAATACCAACAACCGCAATACCAACAAGCTTACCAAGGATATGAGCAACAAGTCTTTGCAAGTAATGGACAGCCATATCAACCATATCATAATGGTTATGCCCATCAACCTTACCAAAGTTACCAACATCAAATGCATTATGCTGGTATGCAAAGACCAACTGCTCAAGCGATTCCATCTTAATGCTCAACCAAGCCTGAATCAACAATTGCCTTTTGTGGCAACTTTAGAGTTACTAGATCTAAATCGA
This sequence comes from Pinus taeda, assembly GCA_000404065.3. Classification (NCBI taxonomy): domain Eukaryota; kingdom Viridiplantae; phylum Streptophyta; class Pinopsida; order Pinales; family Pinaceae; genus Pinus; species Pinus taeda. Next base: position 13,834 of record APFE030018567.1, read on the forward strand.
CTAACGAATGATCCAATTGCCTACGCCCTTTGGTGGCTGGTGATTCCGCATAAACTTTCATTTGATATTCCTAAATTTAATGGAAATCTGGGTGAAGACCCATCGAATCATGTGATGACATTTCATCTATGGTGTTCATCGAACGCTCTCAATGATGATTTGATCAGGCTTCGCCTCTTTCAACGAACACTAACCAGTTCGGCAGCAAAGTGGTATATCGAATTGTCTAGAGCTTCGTTTGATAACTTCAGTACCCTAGCCACAACCTTTTTAACCCATTTTCAGTTACCCATGAGGTACGAAACATGAACTGAGCTACTTACCAATTTCAAACAAACGACGGCCATTCACATATCCGATCATATTCATGAATGGCGACGCCATCGTAGAATGGTAAAAACGTATGTTCCTGATCAGTTATTGGTTGAATGGTTTATTAAGTCTTTGCTACCTGCTATTACAGAAGATGTGGCAAAGGGAGCAGTCGTCACTGAAGAGCAAGTTATTGCTTGTGCACAATATCTAGACTTGATTTATACTCAATCTGGCATGCCCTACGATAAAATCCCTGATGCTCCTAGACCAGAATTTTCTATTCCTCCACCTCCTAAATCAAACAAAGACTCTCATACCGGTGATGGCGTGATAGGTACGACAAGCACTAAAACCGTAAAGGCTACGTCGAAAAAGGCATGCACAGTTTCAAGTCAAAACGCAAATGAGGAACTTCTAGCCTCAGAAGTAAATGTCGTGTTGACAGACAAAGGCAAAGAACCCAAGCAACTGGGAGGCAAGAAGAAAAAACAAGGGAAGAAGAAGAACCAGGGGGACTCATCTCCTAAAAAATCTTCTGCAAACCCTTCTGGGGATAAGAAACCAAAAATTCCATGCAATATATGTGACGAGGATCATTGGACTAGAGACTATCCATATAAAGATGAACTTAGAAAATTCTTCAAAAGTTCAAAAACCTCGGCTGTATTGACTGATCCATTTCCGAACCCTGGAACAAATCTGGTTGCTAGCGAAAATGCTTCCCTGTCCCAAGTGCTAATGTTGTCGGTTTATTCTGGTAGCGATAAGACTAGGGAAAGGATGCCCGCGCGCTCTGGCGACCCCGCGCCCTGCTGTGCCTGACCTCCCTCTATGCGCTCGCGCCTGGCAGCTCTGCTGCTGGGCTGCCTCTCCTCTGCTGTCTGACCGGGCCTCCTGCCCTCCCTCTGACCTCTTGCGGGAGCGCCCTCTGCGCTGTTGCCCTTCCCTGCCATGGATCCTCCATTTCAGGATCATGATGACCTTGAAAAGTCCTTTGCTTCGCTCATCCCTGAGAACGCTTCGGAGAAAATCCGCCCTACTGCTTCAAAATTTATCAAAAAACTTGATGAAATTCCGGAAGTCTCGCTCCCTCCAGCCCTTCCGAGGAGAGTTGTTGTTGCACTAGCAGAACGTGGCCTGGTAGGTCAGTTCACGGGACTATGGCCTTCTCCCCGCATAGTCCAGCGCTGGGTGGAAAGAAACTGGAACTCGATGGTCCAAGGAAAGATAGCAATAAGGTTCTGCGGAAGGGGATTCTTCACCTTCCTATTCGAATCAGTGGAGGATCGCAATCTCATCTTCCGGAACGGGCCGTATTTTATGGATACCAGAGGTCTTTACCTTAACAGATGGACCCTCGACTTTGATCCTGAGATGGATGTTCCCAACGCTGTCCCGGTCTGGGTTCGCCTTCCCCACCTACCTCTACACTGTTGGGGAGACGAATCTGTAAAAGCCATCGGGAACATTGTTGGGAAATACATTGATAGATCTGAGCCCAAGGAGAATATGCACGCATGCGCACGGATCTGCATTGAAGTCGATCTGGGGAAAGGGTTACCAGAAGCTATCAAACTCAAAGTCGACCAGTGGATGCATATTCAACAAGTGGACTACGAGCAGCTGCCATTCAAGTGCAAGGTATGTCATGAATATGGGCATTTTGCTAATAGATGCAGTAAATCTAAATCAATAGAACCTAATAAAAATGCAGAAACTCCAGAAGAAGCCTGGGAAATAGTCAAGAGGAAAAAAACAAACCCCCCTCCAGGAGCATTCTCAAAACCCCCCTTTGATCCCCCTATCCCCCCCCCCAACCCTCTGGAAATGATCCTTCCTTCCCTTCCTCCTCCAATCTTTTCGAATCCCTGTCAACAGAAGACCCTCCCTCCCCTCCACCTTCCCCGAAAGGTCCATGGAAACCCCTTCCTCCCCCCCCCTAAGCTGCCCCCCCCCCCCCCCCCCCCCCCCCCCCCTTTAGTGGGCAGAATACTGACCAGGAACAAGTCGAAAGAGAACATCACCTCCACTGATCCTCCAAGAAAAGTAGGAAGAAAGTCAAACAAAGAGATAAGGGATGAGATAGCTGCAAAAGAAATGGCTATGGGGACCCAACAGCCAATGGACACTTATTTAGATAGGACAAAAGGAAGTGGAGAGAAGATGAAGGAGAAATCAGGGGCCCACACCAAACAAGGTAAATGATGATCATGGTCTCTTGGAATTGTAGGGGGATGGGCTCCTCCCTAAAAGCTAATGCAGTCCGTGACCTTTTGAAATCAGAACAACCGGACTTCCTCCTACTCCAGGAGACCAAAATTACTGAACAAGAATTCAAAGACAGCACGAAAAGAAGTAGAAGTTATGAAGGAATAGCAATAAGTGCAGTGGGAGCCTCAGGAGGAATAGGGACAATTTGGAACAAAAATAGATGGAAACTCAAATACTTCAAGCAGAACAGATGGTGGATCAGATTAGACATGTAAAACATAACCTTGACAGAAGAATACTCAATTTATAATGTCTACGCCCCCCCTCATTTTAGAGAGAAAGCTTCGTGCTGGGAGTCAATCTCCTCAGATCTAGTGACTGCACAGGAAAGGAATATCTTCCTGGGAGGTGATTTGAACTTAATAAGGAACGCAGAAGAGAAGATGGGAGGGAACTTTTATGTTGATCCTTCAAGAGAAGCTTTGGAAGAAATTATCCAAGCCCACAGTCTAGTCGACATCCCACCCCAAAATGGACGGTTTACATGGTCAAACAAGAGGACCGGAAAAAACAATATCAAAGAAAGGCTGGATCGTATCTTGGCACAAGAGAGAATAGTGGCCAACTTCCAAAGGATTCAAAGTACAATCATCCAAGGCTACATTTCAGATCACAAACCAGTGGCGTTGCGCTTGGACAAAGGGAATTACACAGGGCCGATACCCTTTAAGTATAACAAAGTGTGGGACAGCAGCGAGGATTTCAGAGAGCTGATCAAGGATCACTGGGCCATGGACATCACGGGTTCCCCTCACTTCATATGGGAAACTAAGATCAAACACCTTCGGATAGCCATCAAGCAATGGGCAAGGCAATTCGCAGCAGAGCAAGGAAGAAAGAAAACTGATCTTCAACTGAAGCTAGCTCAGTGGAATCAAGAAAAAGAATGTGTCCAAGATACTGAAGAAGACCAAAGGAAGGAAAATGATCTGTATAAGGAACTGTATAAACAGAATCGAATGGAAGAGGAAGAGCAAAGGCAGAAGTCTAGATGCCTATGGCTCAATTCTGGAGACAAAAACACCTCCTTTTTTCATAATAGCCTCAAGCTAAGGCGAGCAGGGAATAACATCGAAAGGATAAAGGTGGAAGAAAGGGTCCTAACTGAACAAGAGGAGTTCAAGGACGCAGCGTCCAGGCATTTCCAAACCCTCCTAACTGCTGATCCTAATTACTTAGAAAATCCGGATTTCCTCAACATAATGGATAACAAGATTTCAGAAGCCCAAAGTGCAGATTTGGACAAGGAAATCACTACGGAGGAAATAAAATGGTCAATTCTCAGCATGCCATCAGACAAGGCGCCTGGCCCCGATGGCTTCACAGTGGCCTTTTACAAAACTCATTGGGAAATCATCAAGAAGGATTATATTAGAATGGAAAAAACTTCTTCACTAAATGAAAAATGGGCAGCAGCATAAAATCCTCCCATCTAGCCCTCATCCCTAAAGACCCTAACCCCCAATCTTTTGATAGATTCCGCCCTATATCCTTGTGCAATGTATCCTACAAAATCATCACCAAGATCTTGGCAAACAGGCTCAAAAAAATTCTCCCTTCCATCATCTCGGAGAATCAAGGAGGCTTCGTCCCTGGAAGACATATAACGGACAATGTTATCCTCATTCAGGAGGCTATTCACAGCAGTATTTCTAGAAACGAAAGGGGCATGATCATCAAACTCGACATGGCGAACGCCTTTGACCGGGTTAACCACTCTTTCCTGCAGGCAGTTTTGAAGAAGTTTGGTATCTCCGAGCACTTCACCAGCAGGGTCATGGAATGCATCTCTTCCAATTGGACAGCTCCCCTCATCAATGGTAGGCCCTGCTCCGCCTTCAAGAGTTCAAGAGGTTTGAGGCAAGGATGCCCGCTCTCTCCTTTCCTATACATTATCATGGCTGAAACTTTAAGCTTGCATCTGGAGTACAAGCGAAGGTTAAAGGAAATAACAGGGATAGACATAGTCCGAGGAGCCAAAGGGATTAATCACTCCCTTTTCGCGGATGATACCCTTTTAATAGGGGGCGCCTCAAGTCTGATGGCCAGAAGGTTCAAGGAAACTTTGGACCTCTTCCTCCAAGCCTCTGGAGGTAAACTTAGCAACAGCAAGTGCATGATTTACACTTGGAATGTCCCAAGACACATAACCCAGAGAATCTCTTTAATCATGGAGATCCCTGCCCAAGGGAACTGGTCCCATTTCAAGTATTTGGGGCTGCCTTTAGCCAAGGACTCTATCAAATCTGAGATATGGGTAAAACTAATTGAAAAACTGAGAGGGAAACTTCAGAGCTGGGGAATGTATTGGCTCAACTTAGCGGGTAGAACAATTCTTATCAAGGCTGTTCTTTCAGCCCTCCCAATCTATCAATTTGCCACCTCTCTTGCTCCAGCAAGCATCCATAAGCACATGGAGTTGATACTTCGAAGTTTTTTGTGGCAAGGAGGAAAGCAAGACACCAAAAAATTCAGCTTGGTTAAATGGAGCAAGGTCACTTTACCCATAGAAAAAGGAGGGCTAGGAATTAGAGTCCCAAGGCTTGCAAACATAGCTATGGGTTTCAAACTGATCTGGAGGATTCTTAGTGAAAAAGGGTCTTGGTGGACAGAGATCATAAAGAAAAAATACCTGAACGGGGTCAATAGCAATATCCTCTTTGAAACTATTATGGACAGAAATTGCACCCCTGTATGGAAGCTTATCAAAAAATCTCTCCCCCAATTCAAACCCTATATCTCAAGAGCACCGGGCAATGGTAGAGGAATCAGCATTTGGGATGACAGAATTATGGGCTCGGAGGCTAGAGGTGCTCTCCCTAAGTTCAGGCCCCTGCAACAATGGATGATGGAGGCAAACCTCAAATCTATCTATGACATCTCTCTGTGGGAACAGAACTGTTGGAAAGGATGGAAATCTCTCGCCCTCCCCAATGACCTCATGAACATCTGGGCTGACCTCAAATCTTCTCTCATTGTGTTAGGCCCCTATACTACTAGAGTAACCCCTTATTGTTATTAGTACAACCCACTTATTATATTGATGTACCCATGTAGCACCCATATTGTTACTATTGTGCCCCAT
>APFE030018567.1:20205-30413 GCA_000404065.3 Pinus taeda
ATAAATGAACAATTCTTCGATGATACAAATGAAAAGACCTCCTTTCTATATATAGGAGTCTAAGGGCTCATAACATAACCAGAGCCAACATAACAATAATAATGTAAGGGCACAATAATAATAATAGTGGGCTTCTATGGGGCACAATAGTAACAATATGGGTGCTACATGGGTACATCAATATAATAAGTGGGTTGTACTAATAACAATAAGGGGTTACTCTAGTAGTATAGGGGCCTAACACATTGGCTCAGCTCCCACTAATAGAATGTCAAAAGACAAGTTTATCTGGGATCCTAGTGGAGGTTGTTACACAGTCAAAGAGGGATATAGAGCCCTCCAGAATGCTCCTCCAATAAATAACTGGTCCCTACACAAAGTTGCTTGGAGAACCGAAAGCCTGCCTAAGGTTAAATTGTTCAACTGGACCCTCCTTCATGGCAAAATCCTTACTGCGGAAAACCTCAGGAAGAAGGGCATCCAAGGTCCCTCAATCTGCTGTATGTGTAGGAAGGTGGAGGAAAGTTGTAGCCATCTCTTTATAGAGTGCACCTTTGCAAGAACTTGCTAGAATCTCATAGCCAGCCCTCTAAACACTGGAGAACTTCCCAATCAGATCGCTACCCTTCAAAAAAGCTGGGGGAAATGTCTTCCTCAAACCAACAAAAGAAAGAACCTAGCCTCAAGAATGTGGAACAGTATCCCCCCAAATCTTTGCTGGCAGATTTGGATTGCCAGAAATAAGTGCATTTTTAATGATAGGAAGCCTGTATTTCTAGAACCATAGCCAAAATGCTAGCACTCATTTCTGAGACCATTGAAACCAATGGTATCAACTAGACTGACTCGGAGCAGACAGATGCAAAGGTTAAAGAATGGATGAGCAAATTCAATTATGAAGCAAAAATCCAAAATAAGTCAAACATAGGAAAAGGAAATCAGGATTGGAAGCTGAGAGGTACTAAGGAAGAAGTTCAAAACTGGATTCAAAAACAAAGAAGACCAACCCTTCACTTTGATGGGGCCTCAAAAAATAACCCAGGCCTAGCCGGGGCTGGTGGAATTATCAAAGACTCCCAAGGGAAAATCATAGTCAAATATGAATGGGGTCTTGGATCCATGACCAACAACAAAGCTGAGGCCTACAGCCTCCTCTTGGGAACCTCCATCGCCCGAAATTTAGGCCTCCAAAACCTTCTCATCTTGGGGGACTCCGCAATTATCATAGCGTCCATGTCCTCAGGGAAAGAATTCAAGCAAACTGCACTAAACAGAGTCAAAGGAAGGATAATGGAGAACATCAGGAGTATCAGTGAAGTCACCTTCAAGCATGTTCTCAGAGAAAACAACTCAGAGGCGGATGAACAAGCTAACAACGCAACAGGCAGGCAAACAGGTCAGGTTAAGGAAAATGATCAAGTTTATGAAAAAGTCATTCCATAGGCAGGCTCCTCCACCCAGGCATACACGTCACCTCAGGCATCTCCTTCTGTGGATTCGATCCTTCTCCAAATCTCCCTACTCTCCTGCTTTTCGCCTCGAGATCCCAAACTGGCAGCTAAGGACTACAATCCACCCTCAGGATCTGGAAATGATCATCATGTTCTGTCTCAGCATGAACCAGCCTCAGAGCAGCGCAACCAGAATCAGGAGGCACGATCGAGCCCATCCCCTCAGCAGGCTCATAGACAGCAGCGCCATCATTCAGGAGGATCTCTCCCCTCCCAAGATCAGATTTTCTCAGAGCTGGGCCAAGCATCGGGATAGTTTCACTGTATCTATTTATAGCAGCCCGGTTTTCAGTCTCTCCACAGTTCAGATCAATGCTAGGCTCCTCTTCAGTGACTCCACCAAGCGTAGATTTCTCTTGGATGCAGCCTATCGAGTATCAGCTTGCCGCTCTCTATCTCTGGTAAAAGCTAGTGTCTGTATCGTGATTTTATTTTCCTCTGATCTCTTGTGTGTTTTTCGCAGCAGAGACCCCGGTTCCTCTTCGCAGGGTTTTCTCCTCACCCTCCAACGCTCCCAGTCCCCTTTTCATCAGCTCTCTTTCCTGTCTGAGCACCCCTCTTCGCGTCCCTCCCTTTCCCCCGTTCCCTTCCATTCTCCTCTCTACTCAGCCACTTATAGTCTTTCTCACATCATGGCAGATCAACCTGATCAGCAAAATCCCAATGAACCTACCATCAATATCGACAGGCTCTACAGCAAAGACTGCACTATGTGCAAAACCCATACTTTTATGATCAACAGACTCGTGAAGCAGCTCAGTGACCTGAAGGATGATTATGAAGCAGACACCAGATCAAAGAGGAAGAAACTCGAGAAACAGAAGGCTGAAATCGAAAATCTGAAGGGCAGGTGCAGCCATATGGAAGAAGCCATAGAGCAGATCAAAGCCTTTGCTCAAAGCTTCCAAGCTGAGACCTCCACAAAAGCTAGTGGCGCCAGGAGAGACCCCCTCCCTGATGACTCGGTCACTCAGAAACTCCCCTAATTACTTATGGTCTGTAAATTCTGTCGGTTATGTGGTGTGTTCATCAGGCAATATAGCCGTTTTCTTTTTAATTTCAGTCACAGAGGCAGAAAAGAGGATAATGGGTCTGCGCACCCAGTTTTGATCCTCTTTGCCCAAACCCTCGATATCTATGTACTAGAACTATGGTTTTGAATTTTATAATACAAAAGTAACCGACTCTGTTAAAAAAAAAATGTTGTCGGTTTCAAAGCAACAGAATGATGCTCTGATATCGACAAGGAGTAAAGACTACGAGAATCCTCAGATGTTGAACAACAAGGATAATGATCAACCTAGTAGTTCAACAACAACTTCGACCGAAGTTGTGCCACCCATCATTCCTGAATTAACGATAAAACCGCCAAAGGGATTAGTACACAAATTGACATTTAACCCTCATGCCAGAGCAGCACAACACTATAATATAGTGGAGGATTTAGCCCAATCGCCCTCCGCGATGTCGACTCTTGAGGTACTGCAAAATTACCCCTCCCAAAAGCAGGCTTTATTATCAGCAATAGGTGGGATTGACCCAACGGATTCCAATCTTGTATCTTTTAATCACAAAGGATACGCCCCTCAGTTACCAGTTCAACTAGCTTTCTTCATTCAAGTGAAAGCCCTCAACAAAATTGTTCATAGAACAATTATTGATGAGGGGGCATCCACATGTATCATGTCGATGAGTTGCTAGAAAACTCTAGGGTCTCCATCCTTGTCGCGATCGCCGATGACACTAAAAGCATTTGATGGACGAACATACACCCCGTATGGGATATTAAGTAACTTGCAAGTCGAATTGGGGGGAAAAACAGTAGAAATCGATGTTGAAGTCATTGACAGAAACCTCGATTACAACATCCTACTGGGAAGACCCTGGATATATGCCATGGCAGCCGTTGTGTTAACCTACTTTAAGAAAATTGCATTTCCTTCCCAAGGAGGAATTACAATCATCGACCAACAAACTTTTCTACCCAACAATTCGCAAGTTACGGGAAGCACTCCGATGATCCATGGAAGCCCTAATGCACTTCACAATATCGGAGTAGGCGTATTAAAAGACCCCACATTAATGGGAACTTTTACCCTACCGCCTCCAACCAATTTGGCGGAAGTGGCTAACATAGGAGCCTGCAATATGATATCATCTATTCAAAAGATGTCAGAAAATGATGTTAAAATGGATCATCTGTAGGTATTACCTCTAACCCCACTGGAAATATTATAGAAATCAATGTTTTCAGCATGGGAGGCAAACCTGCATCAACACTCATCAAGCGTTTAGATAGATAGGTCTAAGGAATATGGCACCCCTTCAGATCCTTGGTCGCAAGTACACTCTACAGACGAAGGAATCACTCAATCAATGATGATTGACGGGGCACCATGGGAAGATTACCACCATCATTCCCATCATCTGAACTGGAAAGAAGATAATTCCAGCAACCTACACCATCCTTCAGTATTTGACTTTCTAACGAATACTGTAAATACGGTGGATTCCGAAAGAAACCTATCCAATACTGAAGAGACTACCGCCATAAATATCTCAACCAAAACAGATGTTGTAGAGAATATTCATGTCGGAAAATCTTGTTCTTCTTCAAAACTGGAAATATATAGCACTCTCTTTCGCGAGTTTAGAGATGTCTTTGCTTGGTCATATGATGAAATGCTAGGTATTGACTCGAGCATAGTTGAACATGAAATTAAGATGTATCTAGATGTCAAACTGGTACGACAACGGCTACGGCAGGTTCACCCCAAGAAATTCGTTGCCATCAAGGCGGAAGTTGAAAAACTCCTCCATGCTGGTTTTATTTACCGAGTTCCTCTGACCGATTGGGTATCGAATATTGTCCCTGTGATGAAGAAACAAGCAACGATTAGAGTGTGCATCGATTATAGGGATGTAAATCAAGCTTATCTGAAAGACAACTACCCTACACCCTTCATTGACCAGATAATTGGCGAATGCGTCAGATGTGAAATATTTTCATTTATGGATGGATTTTCCGGGTATAATCAAATAAATATCCACCCACAGGACCAGTCAAACACTGCATTCATTTGTCTGTGGGGCACGTTCGCGTATCGTAAGCTACCCTTTGGTCTAAAGAACATAGGGGCAACCTTTCAGAGAGCAATGAACTATGCTTTCCATGACATCAAGAACATCGTTCAACCATATCTCGACGATCTTCCAGCTCATTCGCGAAAGGGGACCGATCATTCGCAACATTTGAGAGCGATATTTCTACGTTGCCAACACTACAAGATACGAATCAACCCACACAAATGCGTGTTTTGTGTCAGTTCTGGTCATTTACTTGGCTTCGTGGTCTCAAAGGATGGGATTCGTCTTGGCCCATGCAAGGTTCAGGAAATCATCGATTTGCCTCCACCTTCAAACTTGCTTCAGATTCAGAAACTCCAAGGGAAAGCAAACTTCCTTAGTAGTTTCATTCCAAATTACGCTGAACTAGCCAAAGGTTATACTCGTCTATTGAAAAAAGAAGTACCCTTCATTTGGGATCAGGTCGTGCAAGCTTCCTTTGATGCTTTAAAACAATCTCTAATAAAAGCGTCATTAATGTATGCTCCTGATTATCAAAAATACTTTAACATGTATCTAGCTGCAGTAGATACGACCATAGCAATGGTTTTAGTTCAAGAGGATAATGGAATTGAACATCCTATATATTATTTAAGTCAAAACTTAAATGATACAGAAATGAAATACTCCTACATTGAAAAGCTAGCCCTAGAAACTGTTCAAGCGATACAGAGATTTCGACACTACGCCCTCTTCAGAAAAACTACCATTTTATCAGATTGCAACCCCATGACTTATATATTGTCACAGCAGTTGCTGGGGGGCAAATATTCAAAATGGATAGCAATGCTACAAGAGTTTGATATGGAATTCAAAAAATCCAAATCAAAGAAAGTCGTGGTATTCGTGGAGTTACTATGTGATCTCCCATCATCGTCCAATGATGCAACATCCGAAGAAGCAATCATGGATGAAAATTTGTTTCTAATATCTTCAAGCAATCCATGGTACAAAGATATAATCATCCATCTCCAAACACAAACATATAGGTCTAATACCTCACGCTCCTAACAACGACGAATTCGATACCAAATGAAAGACTACGTGATCGTCGATGATACCCTTTAACGTTGCGGTATTGATACAGTTCTGCGGAGGTGCCTCGCCCATGAGGAGGCCGAAAAAGTCTTGAATGATTGTCATTCAGGTGCATGTGAGGGACATCAATCTGCTTATGCTACGGCGCAAAAAGAAATTGTGAGCAGGATATTTCTGGCCAACAATGTTCAAATATTGCATAACCGTAGTTATAAGTTGCCATGCTTGCCAAATTTTCGATAGCAAAACTAGAAGACCACCTGCACTGCTGCAACCAGTAGTTGCTATTGGGCCATTCGCCAAATGGGGCATAGATTTCATGACATGTAACCCCACCTCGGCCGGGGGGCATGGGTATATCATAGTCGTGGTAGACTATTTTACCAAATGGGCTGAGGCGATGCCTACATTAAACAACAGCAGCGAAACGACTGCCCTTTTCTTTTTTTAATCACATAGTCTCTAGATTTGGCATTCCACAGGCCATATTCACAAATCATGGATCACATTTTCGTAATCACATGATGGTTGAGTTGGTTGCCAAATTAGGACTGTCCCACAATAGCTCTACTCTGTACTATCCACAAGCTAACGGACAAGTTGAGGCAATCAACAAAGTCCTGAAGTGCATGCTGCAAAGAATGATCGGAGTCCATAAATGGAATTGGCACCTGATCCTGTGCTCGGCCTTGTGGGCATACCGAACATCGATAAGAAATGTAACCGGGTTTACACCTTTTCAACTTGTGTATGGTCTGGAAGCAATCTTACCTATTTAATGTGAAATCTCATCCCTCAAACTTGTAGTCGGCCTTCTCCTCCGAATCTCAGAAGAAGAGGCTCATTTCTTGGAACTAATCCAATTGGATGAAACCCGTCGTGATGCAGCTTCGGCTAACGAAGCTCATAAGAAACGAGTCAAAGCACAGTTCAACAAAAATGTCAAACCTCGCGCCTTCTCAGAAGGTGACCTGGTCTTTCTTTACGACCAAGAATCCGATAAGTTGGGGGCGAGCAAATTCAAATCATTATGGATGGGTCCCTATATTGTTAAGCATGTATTAGCAAAAGGAGCCTACGAGTTGATGGATTATGATGGGATTCCACTGGCGCAACCTCGCAACTGGTTGTACCTTAAACGTTACTATGCTTAATTCCGCATAGTAATCCTTATGCTTTTGTTACATTTTTGTTTTCGCCAAGAGAAATTATTTTGGTTAGATAATCCATGTTTTTTCATTCGTTGCAGATGTCGAACTTATTGGAATCATTCATTGGATATGCCAACGAAGCGAGTCATAGTTCGCGGAACCTGTCTTCTGCGGCATGGGCCATTTTCAATCCCAGAGGCGAGTTAGTAAGTTTCAGAGGGGTATGTATTGGTCAGTCAACGAACAATATCACTGAATATAGCATGTTATAGAACTCCTCTCTGATGCCATCACACATGGCATATGCCGACTTGTCGTCAGGCTAGACTCACAACTCGTCATTCTACAACTCACTGGCATCTATTCCGTATGGAATCCAGCCATGTATCGTATGTTCCTAAGAGTCTGGGTTTTGGAAAGACAGATCGATTTCATTCAATATCAACATATTTCTAGAAGTTTAAACACATTGACAGACTCATTGGAAAATTATGTGTTAGATAGACATTTGCGACATTTATAAAAAGAAGCATCACATCAATATATGCAGCAGGATCCTATAACTTAACCAAAATAAAGCTCTAAAAATCAAAAATATATACATCACTGTTTATAGTTTATACATAATGTTCTGTAACCAAGACAAAATCAGTCAAGTGACCCAAAACTCGAAATGCTAGGGGGCACCCTAGTCTAATGATGCTAGTGATAACAAGTCACCGCCTGTGCAATCATGTGTAAAAGCCTAGTCCATCGACTCGGCACGCCAGTAGTATGTCGCTACAACTGCAGAGGCAGCTCGTCGGTCCTCACATCCGGGATACCAAGGGTGAGACCCTTGACCTAATCCTGTAGTGCTAAAAGAGTCTTGACCACATCAAGGTCGCGAAGGATGGCCCCCCCACAGCCTCTCCTGCTCGAGTGGCCACTGGGTCTCTGCAGCGTACTGCTGGTCGAACTAGTACAATATCTGCATAAGCACATGAGTTTTGATTATTCTTGGTCAAGAAAGCATGATAAAATTATAAGAACAATAAACAGAGATATGGTCAGAAGATTTACCCGTAGCACCCCACTACTCACCGGCCGGTAGCACCAAATCCGGGTCACCCCGGAAATCCATGCAAACATATGGAAACTTGGCGTAAACCATCTCTTGACGATCAAACCACTCAAAGAAAGTATCAGAAAAGGAAATATAAGGCTGGCCAGCATGTCGAGACATGAGGTCAACCCATCTTTGCATCTGTGGTTCAGTCGGTGGAGGTAGGCCAAGTGAGATGTACTGCGGCTGCATCAGTGGGATCTTGTCCAAAGTGAAAGCGGTCAAAATAGAACCATAGCTGAAATTCTTGGATCTTTCACTTTTCACCTTGGTCAATTTTTCTTTCATCACAGAGAGTATCGCATCACACCAGTCGAACACCTTCGGTTCAAGGCATTCCAAAGCATACTGCATGTAAGACCTGTTAGCTATGTGAAGAGCAGAACTACCAGCCAGTCTAGCAAAAGTGAATAGAATGGTCCTCAAGGGCCGGTCAGTGACATCTCGGATATTAATCTTGCCATCCGTACTCAGTTGAGATCCCTCTCTACAGTGCCGGTGAATATACTCCCTCACAGACTCACCCCCGTGGGCGGAGCCCGATAATGAGAGAGGGGCACCATGCCTCGATAAACCGGTCAAAAAATAGATGTCCATGACAATTAAGGGAATCGATTTGCCCCTAATGTGGAACACCTGGTTGATAGGATCCCAGACATTGAGGAAATATTGCAACAATTTGATTTGTTGCCTCATGCTAGAGATATGAAAAAACTTCAACAAGCCACAGTTCCGCAATGCAGCTACAGTACCCGGATCATGTAAAGCAACCATGTCCTCTTCTTCATGCTCGCATTCTCACCATGTAACAACCATTTTTCTCTGATGAATCTCTAAAAAACAAACAAGAGAAGAGTCAGGATCTTGATTTGGCAAAAAACAGGCAAAAATCTATGAGAAAGTTGTGCAAAAATTTTCCTCCTTGTGCCCATCGCACCCTAGCAAGTGTACTGGGAGCGATGCATACTGACTATTCAATGAGAAGGCCAGTATGCATCGCACCTTTCGATTAAGGAAGGGTGCGATGGAGCCAAGGTGATTTGTTCAAATCCCAAAGGCTCAACAAAGCAAGTAAACATGCTCAAAATTCAAAAATAAAAGAATGCAATTGAAGAGCACAAGTTTAGCTCCTACTTGGTCCAGACGGTGTTGAGAATCATCCACAGAATCTCTCGGAATCAGCTAGGGAAAATCAGGGGGAAAAGCACCTCCAAAGCTCCAACAAACCAAGTTCAAATGAAATGGTAAAATGAAAGTCAGTTTTAAATTACCATTCACATAATTCAAGTAAGATATTATTGTTCTTAACTCATTTATCAAGCATATATTTTGATTTCTAATCGCTTTGATGAAGTAGTCGAATAGGTAGTACAATATTTGAAAGAAAAAAATGCTAATGGTGAATCAAAGAATCAATGACCATTATCATGAGCAATTTTAACATGGAATTCAAGCTCGTTAAAAAATAAACATAAGCAATGAGCAAATGTTTCCCCTAGATTTTAAGGTCATTAAAAAATGAACTGGTAAATAACCATTGTGAATGCCTTATCTTCAGCTTTTGAGCCTTGGTTGTGTTCTCATCATCACCTCCACTCTGCTTTTAGCCGATCATTCACCTCCATTTGATTGTTTACCCTTTCGAGGAACATCTCCAAAGATTGATTCTATTAGCCATCCTTATGACATTGTTGTGATTGGAAAATTCCAAACCTTACCTGGAATCAGCTGCTACCCGAAATCATCGCTCGTTCCTCAAAAAACGAGTCTCCTTTAAGCTCTTTTCAACTGACTTGTAAAATATGAAAATATTGTCGAGCGATTAGCCTCTCCGGTTTGTTAAAGTCATCAGAAGTGCTATCCCTCCTCTATATTTTAATCTTTTTGGACTTGATGGATTATTACACAAAAAGATCGAGCGCTTGTCTTGTTCGGCTCGTTAAAATTACCGAACATTATCCCTTTCGTATTATTTTACGCTTTTTCAGACTTAATGGATTATATGACGAAAAAGAATCTTCGGAGTTTCCTTTCCATCCCTTTCAGTCTCTCTAAAATTGAAAAGGACCAAATTATCTTTGTCGTTAAACTCGTTAAAACCGAATAGCGACAAACTCGTCCAAATGGACAAGAACGAGTTTCACTGTCGCTAAGCTCATTAAAATATAGCGACAGGTTCACCCGAAGGGCGAATTATAGAACAAGCATATGTTATCCTCCTCAAGCTTGAAAAAAATAAAGAGGTACTGGTCAGCAATGACTGGGGAAAATTGGGAA
>APFE030018567.1:68086-121222 GCA_000404065.3 Pinus taeda
AGTACAACATCAGCACCTCCCATTGGAATGGAAAGCATTGGGCTAGTCAATACATATTCTCCCATGGATAGCTTGACATTATGGCATTTTCCAGGGAAATTTATTGTTCCTCCATTTGCAATCATCACTTGACACTCTGGTGCTGGATATAGGAAGCAATTCAATTCTTTTGCTACCTTACAATGAATAAAATTGTGGTACTTCCTGAATCAATCAACACTATTACCTTTTTCTTCTTGATTTGTCCTTCTATCTTGATGGTTTGAGGAGTGGTAATTCTCGCCAATGCATTACAAGATATGGTCGGATTCATTTCTTCTTCATATAAGCTTTGTTCGGAGTATATCCTTCTTATCTTGACCTTTCTTGCTCCTTTTCTTCTTCCTCTTCACCAAATCTTATGTAGAATTAATTTTCAGCGACTTCATGACCTTTAGTGTATTTACTATCACAACGTGTGTAACAAAGCCCTTTTGCTCTTTTTTCTTCCAATTGTTGTGGTGTCCAAACCTTATAGGTTATGGAAGACTAGGAAACACTTCCATCTAAATAGTTGTGGAGTGGTATGCTTCTTGGCTGCCATAATTTTGCTTTCCATTTTTCTTGCTAACCTGAATGCCTTCTCTAATGAATCAGGTTCCCAAAGGCGAACATCATGTGGATATTATTCTTTAAAGTCCCTATGAACACATCAATCCTATGCTCCTCTGGAATATCTTTTACCCTTATGTTCAATTTTTGGAACTCCTCAATGTGCTCCATTATTGAACCCTTTTGTTTGAGACTTATCAATTGGCTAAAAAAAGTGTTGCTTTTTGTATCCTCATAATGTGACATCAATTCTTCCGTAAAAATTGCCCAAGTGATAAATTGTTTACGAGAGCAAAGCCATTGATACCATACAAACTGATTTGGTTCCAAATATAAAGTTTTCATACGTACCTTTTGTGTGTTTTGCACATTATTGAGATCGAAGGACTGCTCCATCTGTAATATCCATGTGGCAGGATCCTTGCCATCAAACTTCCTCATATCGATTTTTGGAATATGGTGAGTCTTCGATCCAACATTAGCGTCTATGGAATCATGATTAACATTTCTTTTATTCTCATCATGAGTTTTCTTTAGTACCCTTTCACCCTTAGTGCCCATTTCTTGTAGCAACTTATTCATATTTATCTTCAATTCGTCCATGTCTATCTTCAAATCTATCTTCAAATCATCCATCTTATCTTCCACGTCAATCATCTTAGCTTCTACGCCTTTCCTTAAGCAGTCCATCTTAGATTCTACACCTTTCTTTAAACCATCCATCTTAGCTTCTACATCTTTCCTTAAACCATCCATCTTAGATTCTATTCCTTTTTGTGTAAGGGACAGTTGTTGCACTTGGTCTTGTAATTTTGATATATCATGTTGCATTTTTTCCTCTTCTTCATGAGTCATGCTAGAGATTTTAGGTTCCTTACTAGGTGTTTGCATTTTCTTTCCTTAGGGCATCATTTACTGATAATAATGCTCTACTATGCCCTTTGAATTCCTTCAAAATAAATTTTCAAACCAAGCTTAAGCAAAAATTTAAGAAAATCTACACATCTTTTTTCACTTTGTAAAAGCTCAATATTGCCTTTGATATATCTCTGTACTTTCCAATCATCTAGTTCTGAATTGGTGACCTATAGTAGCCCTCTATTTCCTATTTCCAATGCCACAAGTCTGACCCAAATTGGATTCTCCAAGGAAGAGTTATGCGAAATCTCCCACAGTGACTTGATTATAGACTAGTTCAGTAGAGCGAACTTGTACGACATGCCACGAGTCACTGTTTCGACCTTTGGATCTACAAACTGCATACAAGAAACTACAGTCTATCCTCTTTTTTTACATTGTTATAAAATTTTTAATCCGATCCCCGGAGAGAAAGTTATGACGATTTTCCCCAGGTCACCTGTTTGGAATGTAATTCAAGAGTCTACAAAAAGGCCAACTTCCTCAGATCATATCTCCGCAAATATAGCATAAAAAGCTCTAAAATTTGGACCCAAGATTAAGAGCGATTTCTTCTCAAATGGGTTTTTCTTGCAATGTCTAAAACATCACAGAGAAAAAGTTATAGTGAAAATTCCACGACGACCTGTTTGGAGCAGCGAAACCCTAGAATCCAAAGCTCTGATACCAAATGTTATGAAACCAGCTGAAGAAAAGATAGAAAAGATAGATCAACGCCTTAGAATTCAACCTCTTCGAGGAGGAAACCTCATTTACATTACATAAATGAACAATTCTTGGATGATTCAAATGACAAAACCTCCTTTCTATATATAGGAGTCTAAGGAGTCACAATATAATCTAGCCGACCTAACAATAATAATATAAAGCCACAAAAGTAACAATAGAGGGATTCTATGGGGCACAGTAATAACAATATGGGGGAAATAGGGGCACAACAATATTAATAAGGGGTATAACTACAATAGTAATGGGGTAATCACTAGTATTATAGGGACCCAACAAAGACTCTGTTGACGGTGCTAGACCCACCAACATTTAGAGGATATCCTCAGTATGAAGTCCCAACTAGACCTCACACCATTTGGTGTAGGACTCCCATCTGGTACGATGGCCCACTTGTCATTATCTTAAAGGTTTGTCTTAGCTATTTCTTGTCAGTAGATGAGCGTGGTTTTCTTTATCTTCAAACAATGAGATTCACATATGTAGTGAGTGCTTAGTGTTACTTGTGTAAAGGTTCTTTCACTGTCGAGGGAGAGGGTGGAAGTGAGTCTCAAGTCGAAAGGGAATAGTCCTAACTCTATCAGAGACACACAACACAATAGGACATGCCCAGCTGCCAGTGGAGTAGTCCACATGGATTCATCAGTCACAAACACATAGTGAATAGATAACATGTACAACACCCAGCGGAGTAGTCCACACGAGTGCGATAGACATTATAACAAGTTTTTGGGAATTGTTCTGTTGACTGTCTGATAGGATATCCCACATGGGTGAGACAACATTAACAACTTATACAACACATTTTCATAAGCATATGTATTAGAACAACTAAAATAGTTCAATTTTTTTAACACATGTTAAAGCAACATGCATTACAAGTGTCCAAAGAATAATCTTACCAAAAAATACAATACATGTGTGAAAATGTGATCGAATGTTATCAAGATTTTGAATTAAGTGAAAGTTCCAAGAAACATCGGTACACCATACATCACTAACCCCGATAGCGGGGCGATGGATCCACTGAACGCTACTCAAAGAAAATACTATAGACTCTCAAGGCTATGTGGGAGGAGCCAAGGTGAAAAGTCTTTAAAATGTACAAATGAGGGGTATCTATAGCCAAGGGTAAAACTAGCCCTTGTGACTGTTCAAATTCCCTCATGACCATTTGAATTACATGAATCTTCAACTTTACATCATTCTTCATATTTACATGTGGGTCTCTTGGACTTCCAGGTTACATTAAATTGATTACCATGGTGTGGCCCATAGTAGTGATGTGGCTGATTTGAATCATGACATGACTCGACACGATAGAGCTAGTATGTTCATGTTGTTGTTGGTGTGCATGTCAAGTTATAATGTTGCTAAGTGATGGATGTCCTTTTGGTGTATCATAGCTTTACCTCTGCATGGCAAGGTGTGCAAAGTCTTTGATTGTCTTGGTATTCACTTGATGTTGCATGTGCATGTTCCTCCTCGCATGCATTCCTTGTTTGTCTGTTCATGAAAAAATCTCCTTCCATGTGCTTCTTGTTCATCCCATTCGTCGTCGCGTCATGTCTCATCCATGGACCTAAATCTGCAATCACTCATGACGAGATGACATCAAATCTAGAAATCTCCTAGTCTAAAATTATGCATTGTCATTCACTTTCGGATGCAGGTGACTGGGAGAGAGGACAAGGATCTAAAACTACACGAGGAAGATTTCAAGATGGAATGTAGGCTTTGAGCACTATTCATGAAAATTGTGCAAAGGTCACTTGGAGGCTGAGATGGGTCATTTAGATTAGCAATGACTGTTCGTGGGATCTAGCTCAGTTGGAGTGAATATCTGCACAATTTTTTGAGGGAGACAGTGCAAGCAACACGGGGAGACTGGCAGTGAAAATTGAGTAATTTCTTCAGGGAACTGGTAGTGGATTGTGGGAGGCTGCTTAGAAAAATTGTGTAATTTTTCTAGGGCGCTGGCAGCAGGCTACGAGAGTGTGCTAGAAAAAACTTTACAATTGTTGGGAGGCTGGCCTATTGGACATCCTTGCATCGTTTCTGAGCTAAGCGGGATCCTAGGTAGCTGGGGACTACACATGAAAATTGTGTAGTTTTCCGGGTGAGCAGCATGTTGCTTGACTGGCTAGAAAAACTGCACAATTTTTTGAGGGAGACAATGAAGAAAATAGGGTGTCTATCTGGCATGTCTACACAATTTCTTTAGTCATCGAAGAGGGCATGCTTGATAGCTTTTATGCAATTTTTTGGAGTGAGACCCGACGTCACTGCCCAGTCAAAATATCTGGTTGAGCATATGGAGACTCGATCGATGTGTTTGTGGGTAGCGTAGATTGAAATGGCTTGCTGGTAAACTTTTGCATTGGTCTAGGTGACAGTCAATTGATTTGATTCCAAGGTTGTGCAGTGCAGACTGCTTGGGTGGCAACCTCAAGATCTGCACAATTCTAGGCAATAGTACATAATCACTGAGAGTTGAAACTGTGCAATGCAACTCAGCAGATGTCTCGCTGTTGGAGGTTGGTCCGATTGATAGAGTTTCAAAAAAATGACCAAGTGTGTGAATGAGTGACTTCGTACATGCATGACCTCGTGAACACACACTCAACATGACTTGATGACAAGACACATGGAACCATCAAGACAACATACATTCAGTGTGACTAAATGATGGTGTGAGCGACAAGTGTGACACTTGTGATAGGTTGTTGAACGACCACAATGACGCCTGCACGACAGTGCATACAAATTCATGTGCGAGTGCGAAGAATGTTTACATAGCAGACACAACTTGTGCACATGAAGGAGGACCTTGTGCATGGCCAAAGCATGATTGAAAGCATGACATTGTGACCAACATGAAAAAGATGTTTGATGAACTGTCAAGCGAGTAGGGTGCAAAGACTCATCGTGGGATCATGAGATGAGCCCAAGTTCTTGCAAAAATCAAGGAAAAACCCAAGGAAGGCTCTGAAATTGGATGTAGGACAAAATTTTGGAGGGTGTTGCAACTGCTACAACACTTGGTGACACACTAGTTGAACTCCATATTCTCTGTTTTGGTCCATTGACAGCACAGGTCCTTAGTATTTTAGGGAGTATTGAATCATTTTGGGGGTTAATTTAGCTTCCCCACTTACCCCATGGATAGACATGGTTCGCCTTTCGCCAACTCAGTCAAACACAACAATAAGTTTCAACTTGATCGCGATGTTTCGAAATCGAGAAGGGTAGTTTGGCTCATGAGTTCAAAAAATTAGAGTATAATTTTTCATCTTTGGTGTCACTCCACTGCGAACAAGCCCAGACAATACCCCACCTGAGTCATGTAGGATTGAGAAAAAATCTTCATTCGCACACCATTCTATCTAGAACATTGAGCTAGAGCTCTGCGCATTTTTAGTTAAGAAGTAGTTGCTAACTGATGACATGATTCCTTGTCTTTTCTTAGGCAGTCGGTTGCTCGTAGATGTGTCGATTGTTCATTGTTTGAGCTCAGACACTTCTATTGTCAAGTTCCTGACAAGACAAGCATTTCAATATCACTTGTTTCCTTGTCCCTCCCCTTGCTCACTACAGCTTGGGGCTTCTTGCTTGTGTCTCTAGAGTCCTTCGTTGGTTCATCATCCTTGATAACTCTAATCGCACGTAGGTCCTTCTCTACATCGATTGCCTCTTCACAGTTTTCTAACAATCTTGGTTTCGCAGCTTGCTTGATGAACTGCATGATGTCAGTTCACAGTGCGTATGTGTAGCAATTGATAGTGATGGAGTCACGAGGCTTCATGTCTACTATAAACTTGTTCAATATGCATAGAAACCTCTGATTGAAATTCTTTACCTTTTCTTTCGCCTCCATCTTGAACAGGTTTCCCAATTCTTTGAGCAACATGGGTAGGGTCTTGTCATCAACAATTTTTTCTAGAAACATGCATTTGAACATACCCCAGTTATGGATGGAGTTAACAGGAAGGTTTTGATACCATACTATTGCACGACCACCCAAGGTACATGGGAACAGTCTGCATGCAATGTCATCATACTGTACCTCAAGTGTCTGCAGTTGTAGGTAGAAGTTTTCCATGATATTTTTCCTTCACTGCTTTGTCAGGGTCATACTTTATGAGCATTCTCTCTGAACACTTTGGCATCCTGTTCAAAGAACTCGGGAGAGCCAATGGTCCCTAAGTCATCCATTCCATGTTTTGGTCAACCATGTCTTCTTCTTCTTCCTCCTCCTCCTCTTATTTAGAATATGACGGTTCCGGCTCTAAGTTTTTTGGTTCATCTATGCCTCTGCCTCCTCCACTGCCTTCCCCTATGCCTCCTGTACAAGAATCTAAGCCCAAGATCACGAGGGTGTCTCGTTCTCCCTATTGGAAGTTTGGTGGTTCCTCTCTGTTCTCAAAAACTTCTATCAGACCTTCAAGTGTGGCAAGAATTACTTCTTCCACCAATGATACAACAAGCCCTGTCGGAGTACTTTCTAGAAATTTTCTTTGATGAGTATGGAAGATGTTGTATTCCTGGGATCAATCTAACTATTTTCGCGAACTAACAAGTGATGGGATGGACGAGGCAGAGGTGCTGATACGAAATTTCATGTTCACATCTATGAGGTGAGGAGTAACCAACTTTAGATTCATGCGTAGGTGAGAGGGAGCGTGAGTTACTGCTTTGACCAAATGATTCATGAGTGGGGGCGAAAGGACATTCAACCATAAACAACTGGTGACCCTCCTTCTTGCGCCAGAAATGTTGATGGTGCTAGACCCGCCAACATTCAGGGGATATCTCCAGGGGATATCTCCAGGGGATATTGCCATTATCTTAAAGGTTTTCCTTAGCTCTTGCTTGTGAGCACATGAGAGTGGTATTCTTACTTATGTCAAGGTTAATTCACTCCTGAGGGAGAGGGTGGAAGTGAGTCTCAAGTTTGGAAGGGAATAGTCCCAACTCTGTCAGAGACACACAACACAACATAACATACACAACTTTCAATGGAGTAGTCCACACAAGTGCAATGGTCATTATAACAAGTTTTTTGGAATGTTTCTATCGAGTATCTGGAAAGATAGCTCACACTAGTGAGACAATGTTAGCAAATTATACAACACATTTGCATAAGCATATGTATTAGAACAACCAAAATAGTTCAAATGTTTTAACACAGATTAAAGCAACATGCATTACAAGTGTCCAAATAATAGTCCTACAAACAAATACAATACATGTGTGAAAACCTACTAGCTTGTTATCAGGCTTCTGAATTAAGTGAAAGTTTCAAGACACATCGATACACCATACATCACTAACCCCAATATCGGGGTGTTGGAGCCACTGTTCACTCCTCAAAGAAAAGACTACAGGCTCTCAAAGCTATGTGGGAGGAGCCAAGGTGAAAAGTCTATTGCATGTAAAAATGAGGGGTATTTATAGCCAAGGGTAAAACTAGCCCTTGCGACTGTTCGACTTCCCTCACGACTATTTAACTTACATGACTCTTTAACTTTACATGACTATTTAGATTTACAAGCGGGTCTCTTGGATTTCAATATTACATTACATTGATTACAATAGTGTGGCCCACAGTAGTGACATGGCCAAGATGACTCATGACATGACTCGACAAGATAGAGATGGTATGTTCATGCTCTTACTGGTGTGCATGTTGACCTGCAGTGTTGTTGAGTGATGTATGTCCTCTTGCTATATCATAGCTTCACGTCCACATGGCAAGGTGTGCAGAGTCTTCGATGGCCTTGGTATTCACTTGATGTCGCCTGTGCACGTTGCTCCTTCGCTTGTACTTTGGCATACTCCATGTGTTCATCTATTCACGAATAAATATCCTTGCATGCATTCCATGTCCGTCGATTCGCGAAACAATCTCCTTGCATGCGCTTCTTACTTGTCTAGTTTGTCATCGTGTCATGTCTCATCCATGGACCTGTATCTACAATCACTCATGACGAGACGACATCAAATCCAAAAATATTCTAGTCTTCCCTGATGCATTGTCATTTGCTTTTGGATGCAGGTGACTGGGAGAGAGGAAAATGCTATGAAACTGTGCAAGGTAGATTTCAAGATGGGATGTGAGCTTTGGGCACTATTCATGAAAATTGTGCAGAGGTCACTGGGAGGCTGAGATGGGAAATCCGAATCAGAAGTGACTGTCCGCTGGATATGGCTTAGCTGGAGGGTAGTTCTCTACAATTTTTTGAGGGAGACAATGCAAGTAGCAGAGAGAGACTAGCAGTAAAAGATGTACAATTTCTCCAGGGAGATGGTAGTGGGATGTGGGAGGTTGCTTGGAAAAATTGTGTAATTTTTCTGGGGAGCTAGATGTGGGCTGCGAGAGTCTACTGGAAAAAACTATGCAATTACTTGGAGGTTGGCCTATTGGACATCCTTTCTAATCTAATAATGGGATCTAAGACAATTATTAAGGTATTACAAACTCATGTGCATGGATATGCCTATGTTACTCTATGCAATGGATTGATAAGGTTTCGAAATACATAGACAATGAAGCAGTAAAAGATCATAATGGACAAACACATATAAACACAACAAGTTTAATAAGGATTTCACCCAATACTCCTGGGCTACATATCCTGGTCTAACCTTCAGTAGTGACCTCTCTATTATGTCTTCAGAACAAACTCTTACAAAAGTATGAGCTCAACTTGAGTCTCAACACGCAACAGATACAACAATAAGAGTTTTTCTTGAATCTCTCAAACCTCTCTGAGTGCATAGACTCTCTCTATCACTCTTTGTCTCTGTCTTTTCTCTGTCTCAGCACTGTCTGCCTATGTCTTCTATTTTCTATGGCTTTAAAGCCAATCTACTCTGCATGTTCATTTCTGCTTCTGGGCTTTCTGTCTCTTGGCCTTTGTCCACTTGAATCCCTCTTCTAATGTTAAACAATCATTGCATAACACATTAAGGGGAGGTGGCCACCTATTCTGCAATGGATGAGTGCATCGGGCCTTTGAAATCCTTAAAACGGCTGTTCTCTGTTAACATAGAGAAATGCATTCAAAACTGTGAAAATCTGCCAAAAATATTGTTCATCCAGACTTCAAATATTCCTAAATGTGCCCTATTCTCCTATCAGGTCTACATGTCGCACATGGCCTGTGCCTTTGTATTTTAGAAATACATTAAAACTGTGAAAATACCACAAAAATGGCTTATGATGGATTTCAAATATTATGTATTTTCATTCCCAAACCCCTTCGGGTCCGGGCTTTATCGCATCGACGCTATTTCTTTGTATTTCTTTTAATAAACGAAATACACAGAATTACATTAAAAATTCCAATCGATGGATCTCAAATCTTATGCGATAGTGGTTATATTCCCATTGGGTTTGGCTAATCGCATCACATTCACACACACACACACACACATATATTCCTACTCCTCTATGTAGCTCTGATTGCAATATAGCGATGCAATTCATCACAATTGTATATCGTGATAACCCCGAGCTATTTGGTGAGCACTCTATCATGGTTTGTCGATGCGATTTCATGATGCAACGTGGGCTGTCGATTTGCGCGCTTGATCAATGGTCCTCGTTACCCCTGTTGATCGCTATCGTAATACATATATGATATGCACCGATATCCTCCGATAAACTTTGCCGATTATGATTTGCTGACCATATCTGGACCGTTGATCGACCAGATCTGATGGCTACTGTGCATCACTCCTTTGACCGCCGATAAGCCTGTTTTTCATTGTTTCTTGTGTTTTTCGCCTCCTGATAGTGATTTTCGATGGTTCTTCCCATGCGTTTGTTTTGATCTTTTAATGATCTTTAAAGACTTTAGAGAGTAAATGGATCCATTTTAGATCATGCCTTCCCACTGAAAAAGGCTTTTGTACCAGCAAAAGTTGACTTTTAAGCATCAACCAAGTGAGGATACAGCTCCCTCACTTGCCCAATCTTTATCCATTTTGCACTGCTCGGTTTTGAACCTCTGAGTTCAATTATGAGGTACTTAACATCCCCTCTGCACGTAGTTCTCACCTTCCTGTCTAGAACTGTATCTTCTTGCAACTCATTGAGATATTCAGGCAACAGCTCATCAATAGAAGGCAACTAACTTTGCTCTTCAGGATCTTCAATTAATGAAGGTTCAAACAGTCTTAAATTTTCTGCATTTACCACTGAATAGATGTACATGTATGCTGGCAAGTCAAGGCATAAAGTGTTTTCACCAATTTTCTCAAGTATCTTGAAAGGCCCATACCTTATTGGCTTCAGCTTCTTTCCTTCACCTTACATTTTGTCTTTGCTGATATACAACTAGACATGATCACCAAATTGGAAGCTATGCTCCATATGACGCTTATCATGCCTTGCCTTGTACTTGGCTTGGCTCTTTTCCAATTGTTCCTGCACTGCTTGGTGAATTTCTTAGATCTATTCAATGAACTTGGTTGCTTTGTCCACATCACTATGTCCATCAACTACTATGTCTTTACTAAAGAAAAAATCCAAGGGAGACCTTGGTGTAAAACCAAAAAAGAGTTCTTTGTGTAGAAGAATGCTTAGCACGATTGTGAGCATGTTGCACATAACTTAAATGCTCATCCCGAAGCTTGGGATGCTTGCTGCAATAACCCTTGAGAAATTGGATCATTGTCCTGTTGACCGCCTCTGTTTGGCCATCTGTTTGTGGATGAAAGGTTGTGCTCTTCTTCAGTCTAATGTCCATCAATTCCCATAGATTTGAACAAAACATCCCAACAAATCGGGAGTCTTGATTAGATTCTATGGGAGTGGGTAACCTAAAATGCACCCAGACATGCTGAAAGAACAACTTCATTGTTTGTTTGGCTGTAATTTGCTTGTTACAAGGTGTTCAAATACACATTTTGTTGAACCTGTCCACAATAGCATATAAATAGTCACAACCTTTTCTAGATTTTGGAAATCCCCCAACAAAGTCCATGGAAACACTTTCCCAAGAATGAGAAGGGACTAGCAGTGGAGTGTACAAGCCTAATTTTCTATTGTTGGGCTTGCTTTTAGCACACATGGTACACCCTTTAATACATCTAGAAACTGTTTCATGCATTCTCGACCAATAGTAGAATCTTTGCAGCTGTGCAACTATTTACTTACACCAAAATGACCTGATATTAGAGAAGTATGTGCTTCCAGAATTATGTTAACTCTTTCAGTTTGTGGAATGCATAGCTTTCCCAAATGACGCAAGAGTTAGTCCTTAACATAATAATCCAAATCTTCTACTTTTTTGCCATGACATAAAATTGCATATACATCTTTAAAATCTATATCTTGAGCATACTATTCAGTGTAGCTTTCATGCATTACCGAGTTATGCTTAAGTATAGTAGACGCATTTATGAGTGGTCTGGACAACATATTTGCAACTTTATTGTGTGTTCCTTTCTTATATCTGATGACTAGATGAAACTGCTATAGGAAACCCATCCACCTATAGTGTCTTGATTGCTGCAATTTAGTTTGTGAGTTTATATATTCAAGTGGTTGATGATCAATATGTATAACTGTTTCTTTGCCCATTAAGTAATGTTTCCACTTTTTCACACTCTCTACTAATGCATACAATTCTTTATCATATGTGGGATAATTAACTATTGCAGAATTAAATGTCTCATAATGATAACATACGGGTTTACCATGTTGCATCAACATTGCTCCCATGGCATAGTCACTGGCATCTATTTCGATCTCAAAATGGTTTTTGAAGATCTAGCAATGCTAGTATTGGTGTTGTATTAATCTTTTCTTTCAAGGTGTCAAAGGTTTTCTACTGTTTTCCTCCCCACTAAAACACCTTGTTCAATCCTGTTAAAGCATGTAAGGGAGCTGCAATCAAGGAAAAGTTAGCAATAAACTTTCTCCAATATTGTGCTGCTCTTAGGAAGCTTCTAACTTCTGTAGTAGATTTGGGTTTAGGCCAGTTCACGATGACTTCGACCTTAGACGAATCTATCTTCAATTCACCACGCCCTACTATATGACCCAAATAATTCAAAGATGTTTTGCCAAATTCACATTTTGATAACTTAACATAGATATTTTATTTTTTCAAAACATCTAGAGTCTACTTTACATGCTTCAAATGTTATCCCCGTGTTTTACTGAAAACAAGAATGCCATCTAAATATACAATTACAAAATCATCAATAAAATGCCTAAGTACATCATTCATAACTTTCATGAAAGTGGTAGGAGCATTAGTTAAGCCAAAAGGCATAACTAGCCATTCATACAACCCTTGCTTTGTTTTGAAAGCAGTCCTCCATGCATCTTGCTCTACTACTCTGACCTAATGATAGCCAGTATGCAAGTCCAACTTGGAAAAGTAAATAGCTTCTTTCAACTAATCCAATAGATCATCAATGCAAGGAAGGGGATAACAATTCTTGATCATTATTTTATTCAGTGCTCTATAATCAATGCACATCCTCCACGAACCATCTTTCTTCCTCACCAACACAATTGGAGATTCACATGGTGATGTGCTTAGTCTTATGAACCCTTTCTTGAGCAGCTCATGTACCTGCTTCTTGATCTTTGCATTCTCTAAAGCAGATAACTTGTACATTCCGATGTTAGGCAATGGAGCATATTGTTGCAAATGAATTTCATGTACAATTTCACTTTTGGGTGACAGACCTTTAGGTTCTTGAAATAAGATATCATATTCTGAAACAAATTTTTCTAAATCATATTTTTGTTTAGCATCATAGCCCTCAAATACATTGGTTTTATTAGGTTTCTTTTCCTTTACAACCATCAGTAAAAATTGCTTGCTCAAATTTACAATTCTTTTCATCTACCCTGAGTTTATGAGAGTATAATTATCCCTGAGTTTATGAGCTCTTACAATATATTCTATTCCATCTTTAACAAGTTGATACTTATTTTCAGCTCTATAGAAAATGGTTTTTCTATCATACAAGTAAGGACTTCCTAAAACGATTTCAAATATATCCAAGGGAATGATATCTAACTCAACCTCATCTACAAATGCTAACCCAAAAGAAAATCTAAGTTTACATTGTCTAGTCACTTGTAGCTTTTCTTTATCACATACCCAACCTAATGGATATGGCTTCTTGTGAGGTGTGGTTAGTAATCCCAGTTTCTTCATAATTGCTTCAGAAATCAAGTTTACTTGTGAGCCACTATCAAATAAAGTATCAATATTTTGATGCTTGGAAATAACTCTAACATGAAAAAGCTCATGTCTTTTCCTCTCATTTTCTTCATTAACAATAGTTTGTGTAGAATTACTAGTAGATGCTTCAGAATTTTTACATTTTATACCTATAGCTGTGATTGTTTTTTCATCACCTGAGTATGACCCCAAATCTTTTTGTATAGCAGCAGCAATCTTCTTCTTCTTGCCATCAAACTTCTTGGGTTTCAGTGCTAGATGCAAAGACTAGCAATGTTCATCATCATGTCCATCATTCTTGGAGTGAGTGCATGAAGGTTTGGCTTTCTGTACAGAATTTGCCTTCCTCTCTTTCCATTTCTACTTCCTCTTTTCCTTGTTCTTACTTGCAATGGATTTTGATGATCCCCCAATCTCTGGGTTCACATTCTTTCCTCTAGCCTCTAGATGTGTAGCCTGAATGGATACCTCATCTATGCTAGTAGGGTTAAACATGAAAATGGTGTGCCTCGAATAACTATGCAGATCACCTATAAACTTCAACAAAGTTTCAGGTGAGTCTAGATAAATGCCTAGAATTAAAGCTCTTTTTCTAAATTCTTGGGTGTAGCTTTGTACACTTTTCCCCTTTAATTGGAAAAGAGTTTGCCAACTCATCATCCCTTGCTACATATAAGATAGTGGATAGAACTGTTTTTTAATGGTAGAAACAAATTCACTCCATATAGAAAGAATTTTACCATGCTTCTTCAAATCAGCTTGCGTCCTGCCTTCCCACCACACTAAGGTAGTTCCTCCAAGGCGAAGGCTGGCCAGCTGAATTTTACTCCTACTTGAATCAATGTTCTGCACCCTGAAATACACATCAATCTGTCTAATCTAGTTATCTAGCTTTTCTGCATTTAATTCTCCATCATATATTGGCAAATCAAGTTTTACATCTAAGTTAATTAGAGATGTTTTCTTCTCTTTATTTTTAGGGCTATTAGGAGGTGTGGATAGAGGAGGCTCTTTTCCTTTCCCTTTGCCTTTAGAACGACCATCTAGAAAATGTTCCTCGATTCCTTTGTCTTGTTTGGAGGTTGAAGTATCTTCACCTCAACCTTTCTTAAATTCTCGATACATCTCTTTTACCATGGCTCTCATGGTCATGAAACTGTCCATGAACTAAGAGTCTAATTCCAAGGGAATTTCTTCTGTCATTTTCCTCCTAGGATAGACTCTACCAATTTCTAGGTTAGCCTCAACCAGTTCTCCTTCTCCTAATTTGAGCTTTGACCTAGTTTGAATTCAACAATCCAGCACAAGCTTGTCTAACCTTAGAAAACCTAAAGCTCTGATACCACTTGATCTAATAATGAGATCTAAGACAATTATTAAGGTATTACAGACTCATGTGCATGGATATGCCTATGTTACTTTATGTAATGGATCGATAATATTGTGAAATACATAGACAATGAAGCAGTCAAAGATCATAATAGAAAAGCACATATAAACACAACAAGTTTAATAAGGTGTTCACCCAATACTCCTAAGCTACATCTCTTGGTCTAGCCTTCAGTGATGACCTCTCTATTATGTCTTCAGAATAGATTTTTACAAAAGTATGAGCTCAACTTGAGTCTTCAGAATAGATTTTTACAAAAGTATGAGCTCAACTTGAGTCTCAACACACAATAGATACAATAGAAATACTTTTGCTTGAATCTCTCAAGCCTCTCTGAGTACACAGACTCTCTCTATCACTCTCTGTCTCTGTCTTTGCTCTGTCTCAGCACTGCCTGCCTCTGTTTTCTATTTTCTATGGCTTTAAAGCCAATCTTCTTTGCGTATTCATTTTCGCTTCTCGGCTTTCTGTCTCCTGGCCTCTGTCCACTTGAATCCCTCTTCTAGCGTTAAACAATCATTATATAATGCATAAAGGGAGGTGGCCACCTATTCTACAATGGATGAGTGCATCAGGCCTTTGAAATCCTTGAAACAGTTGTTCTCTGTTAACACGGAGAAATGCATTCAAAATGTGAAAATCTGCCAAAAACACTGTTCATCCAAACTTCAAATATTTATAAATGCATCCTATTCTCCTATCGGGTCTGCATGTCGCAAATGGCCCATCCCTTTGTATTTTAGAAATATATTAAAACTATGAAAATATCGCAAAAATGGCATATGACATATTTCAAATATTATGTATTTTCATTCCCAAACCCCTTCAGCTCTAGGATTTATCACATCGACACTATTTCTTTGTATTTCATTTAATAAATGAAATACATGGAATTACATTAAAAATGCCAATCGACGGATCTCAAATCTTATGCGATAGTGTTTATATTCCCATCGGGTCTGGCTAATCGCATCGCACATATATGTGTGTGTGTGTGTGTGTGTGTGTGTGTGTGTGCCCACTCCTCTATGTAGCTCTGATTGCGATATTGTGATGTGATTGATCACAATTGCATATCACGATAACCCCATGTCGTTTGGTGAGCTCTCTATCATGGTCTGCTTATGCAATGTCACGATGCAACGTCGGCCATCGATCTTCACACTTGATCGATTGTCCTTGTTGCCCCCGCTAATCACTATCGCAATACATATATGATATGCACCGATATCCTCCGATAGCCTTTGCCGATTGCAATTTACCGACCAGATCTGGATCGTTGATCGGCTAGATCTTACAGCTACTTTGCATCACTCCTTTGACCACCGATAAGCGTGTTTTCCACTATTTCTTGTGTTTTTTGCTTCCCAATAGTGTTTTCCGATGTTTCAAAGGGTTCTTCCCATGCATTTTTTTATTATCTTTTAACGATTTTTGAAGACTTTATAGAGTAAATGGGTCCATTTTGGATCACTTGTGTAGTTTCTGAGTTGAGCGTGATACTGGGAAGCTGGGGACTAATCATGAAAACTGCGCAGTTTTCCGAGTGAGCAGTAGGCTAGTTGTTGGGCAACGGATCCCCCCCATAGCAGGGTTTTGGGGCTTGAAGCCCGAATTTTGGTCTTATGTAATGTAAAGACCCCATGAAATGCAAGCGTGAAGTGCAAAGTAAATGGTCAAGTCAAAGGGTTGTCCACCCTAAGATAATGTAATTTAATGTAAAGTGTGTCGGCCTACCCATGGTTTGAGGACCATGGGATTGTATAAATAGATCGAGGCTCTAAGTGTAAAGATAGTCTATGTTTCTTGGATGATAAATTAGATCTGAGTCTATAAGTACAAGTCTTGGGTACGTAGAGGCCCGGTAGAGTCTGCAATTGTGTGCGTGAACCCTTGCAGCTGAGTGCGCAGGGCAGAGTTCGGATTGTACTTGGACAAAGAATTAATAAAAGATAAGTTGATTTTGAAATATTGTGTGTCTATGCTTCTGTTATATTTATGCATCTCTTTACAGTTTTATGATTGCACACACTTGTTATGAATGTTAAATGATCAATGAGAATATTGGGCCCCCACAATTAAGTTAAGACCTATAACAATAACATAGTAGGGATAAAGGATCTAGACAACACCTCTTCACTCTCTTTACAGAGCTGTGCAGAATCAATTGCACAAGTTGCAAAGGACAGACAGTTGCGCGGAGCAGCGTAAGCATGCAGGTTCGGTTCGCGAACTTCCTAGACTTCATTAAGATATCCCTAGGGTGTATAAACCTAGTTCTAGCACCCTCCCATACTACCTCGGGTGATACCTCAGTCCACGCACCGTGGACTATTGCCGAAAGGGCTGGTAGTTTCGGGATTTGTTTGGCTAAATCACTTCTGAACCTGGTTCAGGCCCCAACAAGCCAATAAATGGTTTCGTTGTCAGGATTGGGATCTACCTAAGGGATGTTTAATGTTGTGCCACTGGAACCCAACAAAGAAGGAAATTGAAGAGTGGTTGGACAAGAAGATTCACAAGTTCATGACACAGGAAAATAGAACTCCGCAGGTATTCGAGAAAAGGTGGCTAGATCACTACGTATGTATAGAAATCCACGAGATCTTTTTCACGTCCTTTCCTTCTGAATTGTATGAGTGGATCACAAGGTTAGCTGGTAGTTAGGGAAGGTGTAAACTTAACCAACCAATAATGTGGACTCTGGAATTAGTGCGCAAACTAGAGGCATCAAAAGATATGATCATGTGAGCTATGGACCATTGGCTCGACTAGATAATAGGGGGATTTATCACTGAGTTTTTGATAGACACGACTGTGAGTTACAGTGAAGCAAAACGACGTTTTCTCAAGGGACTGTGAGGTAAGTACATTAAATCTTTGAATACCTAGATTAAGATGTTGTTATGTTAAAAGTGGGTTATGTGAATACATTAATGTTTGGAATGATGTGGAGCAGAAAGATCTACAAAGGGTAGTGAGGAAGTAGGAAACAATCCCTTAATTTCACCTTTGCGAGAGAGCGGGGAAGAGCTCGCTTGGGTCTCTCCAAGACGTGCGGTTAGTTTGATAAGACATCACATTCCGCAGTTATCACCTCCATCCATGCCACCACCTGCTTCACCTCCTTCACCTCCATCTCCACCCACTCCACCTCCACCAAGCCCGAAGTTCAGCATGGCAAGTGCGATCAAGCTACCCATATTCAAAGTAGTAGGGAATGAGGATCCAGACCAATTCTGGTTCATGGTAAGAGTAGTGTAGGAAGCACAAGGGGACACGAACGACAAAATTAAGAAGGCTACATTGGTGAGTGCACTGCAGGATTGTGCGTTGACATGGTATATAAAGCACTCTAATGATCACCCAAATGCAGGGATAGCAGAGATCCAAAATGTGTCGAATAGAGAATTTAGCCGACCAAAATTAGAGACATAGTCAATCATTGGGTTCAAAGATATTGCGATGCTTCCAGGTGAGACCCCTAGGATCTGGATTAGTGGTTGAATAGTATGATCCATGAGGCTAATATGATGCTCACAGATGCACAACCTCACGCATGGTTTCTGGCATCTCTAACACCAAACCTGAGGATGGCGTTGTCGCAATAGAAGCTTGTTACCCAGGCTGAAACATTGGAAATGGCAATGAGGTTGCATGAGACACCGATACAAGATCCGGGGCTAGGAGTTCAACAAATCCATGTGCAACTATAAAATCTCTACTTGGAAATGCATAGCTTGAAGTAGGATAGGGCACCCCAGCCAGAGGTGCACGAGGAAGTGTGATGCATAAAATGAAAAGGCCAGGGCCATGACAAGGACCATTGTCCAGTATTTGTGAACTACTTGGTAGGAGGGGGGACAATGCCATTGAGACCAGAGGCACAAGTAGGGCCAAGTGCGACACCCATGTTATGGTGCACAATCTGTCAAATAGGAGGAAAACACACAATGGAAAATTATCATTTGTTATAGAAGTATACACCAACAACCCAACAACTGTTTTGTAATTTCTGTAGGTCGGTGGGCCATGATGAGTGTACTTATCGCAGCTACGAGTTAATGATGGATCAAACCCCAGCCTATAGAATGCAAACAGAAACGCGAACCCTTGACCCAGCCATGGGGATGGTGCGCATCAGATTTCAAGGCCAAGGTTGATGAAAAGGAAGGATGGGACCAGAAAGGGGCCGCAGATAGTTAATTTGCTACAATTGCGGGGGAATAGGGAACTATGCTCACGATTGTACCAACCCGATGAGAATATCTTGTTCATATTGTGCTCAGTTTGATCATGAAATAATAGATTGTCCTATGTTGATCGCACATATGCGTGAGAAAGGGGTACTCCAACCTCCTCCGACTTAGAATATCCAAATGATGAGGTCTGAACCGCGTGAAGAAGACCCAAATGTGAACATGATGCTTAGAAGTGGTGCGACCACAAGGGAGGACAAGGGGAAGCAGCCTGGGTTCATAAGGATCCTACAAAGGAACCTGAGTTTGACCTAGAACGCACAAAGGAGATGTTCATGGAAGCTAAGAAGAGCTTCACGGAGGCACATTCTCTCTCGCATCCTCCAACAATCTGTCAGCTTCTCTTGTGCGCTTTTGTCCATCTATGGAAGACTCTGCTTGAGTGGATATCTCCACTACTAGAACCTCTACACGCAGCTGCTCCTTATCAGTCTAAGGCTCCTCCTCCTTAGGAACCAACAATTCCTCCACAACATGTAGTTGGAGCTCCCTCTCAAGGGAAAGTCACATGGCCTTCTGCTGATTAAACATGAAATCTCTATGAACCACTGTCCTCTAACTAATAGACAAGTACACTCGATAGTTGTGAGGTGTATCAATGTACCCCACAAGTATCCCCAACTCTGCTATCGAATCAAGCTTCTTCCATGCATCCTTTGTCACATGGCAATATACCAATGAGCCAAAGATTTTGAAGTGACCCACATCTGGTCTCTTACTGGAGAAAGCTTCCTCTGGTGCCTTCATCCCAAGTATGTGATGTGGGCTTCTATTATGCAAATAGACCTCTGTGTTGCATGCATCATCCCATGAGTGAAGTGGTAGGCCTTGGACATGTAGCATTGCCATGCTGATGATACAATCATTCAATTCTTCCTCTCAGCCACCCGATTTTGCTATGGATTATGAGGTGTCATCAACTCTTGTTTAATTCCTTCCGCTACACAGATGTCCTTAAACTCTTGAGAGACATATTATCCATCATTGTCACTTCTCAAGGCCTTGATCTTCTTCCCTGACTCTTTCTCAACCAAAGCTTTGAACTCACAAAACTTTGTGAAAGTTTGGTCCTTCTTCTACATGAAATAAATCTAGCATTTATGAGAATAGTCATCAATGAAAATCACATAATACCTTTGCTTCACTGTGGATGTCGTCGATAATGGTCCACACACATCAGTATGAACTCACTCTAAGATAGCCTTTGCTCAACTGTCTCAATCATGAAAGGAATATTTGGTGTACTTTCCCAAGGTACAACCTTTGCATGTGTCAAATTGCTCAAGTTTACCTTTGGGAAGTCATGTAGATATTTGTTGCATTTATTCAAAGCCCCATGATGCAAATGGCCCAACCACCTATGCCACAACTCGTCAATGTCTTGGTTTTTACCATTTCTTCTTTCGTACTCAATGCTACACAATCATCTAGCTCTAGTTTATAGAGTTTCTTCACCTGAATCCCTATCCTCTTGGTCTGACCCATGGCTTTGTGTCTTAGGAACACCTTTCCTTTACTGAAGACAACATCGTAGCCTTTTTCCTCCAACATCGTGATCGATACCAAGTTCTTCTTCAATCCAGGCACATATTTCACATCTGTCAAGGTGAGAGGAGCTCCATGCTCCTTCTGAAAATAAACCGTACCCACTCCTGAGACATTAGACCTTCTGTTGTCACCCATCTCTATGCACATCTTGAGGTCTTTCTCCTCCAAGGCACTAAATAAATTTTTATCACCAGTCATGTAGAATGAGGCTCCACTATCAAGATACCAAACACAACCCATCATCAATGACACCAAGCATGCGATGAGGGTAAAGTCCATTTTGAACTGAGAGGCTAATGCCTCACCATTTGATCCTTCCGAGGATCCCTTCTTGGACTTCTTCAATGGGAATTTAGTCACATAATGTCCCATCTCGTGACAATTAAAGCATCTCACTTTAGACATGTCACCCTTCTTCCCTCCATGAGAAGAATTCAATTTGGAATGGGAAACCTTCCCCTTTCCTTTCCTTGCCTTACTTGCTAAGGCAAGATTTTCTTCATCATCATTCTTGGATGAAGAACCATCTCATGTGCTTCTCTTGATCTCCTCCTACATAAGATCCGCTCATGGTCATTCCCAATCCAGAAATTTATCCCTTCCATTCACAGAGTCCTGGTAGCTATTCCAACTCTTTGGAAGGCCAAGAAGAGTAAGGCTCACAATATCATCATCGGTAGTAGTTATTCCCACACTACCAAGCTCATCTCTGTAGGTGGTGAGCTTGTTCAGATTTATGGAAATAGTATCACCCTTCTCCATCCTGATTCTTCGAAGCTTATCCTTGAGTGCCAATTTCCTTTGGTCACTATTATTCTGGTGCAGGTCCTTCAATGTATTCCACATTGAAAATGGAGTAACCTTCCCATGGAGACTCGAGACAAGATCATCCTGAACTCCCTCAAGGATGATCTGTCTCGCCTTCACAACACACTTACTCCACTCAGCCAACTCTTGTGCATTAGTTGAAGCTAGCTTTTAGATTTCTTGATCAATGAATTCCTTCAAGCCATTGTCTTCTAATACAGCCTCAATTCTATCTTTCCATGTTATGTAATTCAAGCTACCTTCCAAGATATACTCAAGTCTCAAGCCATAGAACACCATTGGTCAACCTTGAAGTATGATATGAATTCGATTTGCACCTGCAACCCCGAACTTCAAACTTCAAATTCTCTCCAATACCATGTAGAAAATTTCTACAAACCTGGCTCCAATATCATGTAGAAAATTTCTACAGATCCAGCTCTAATACCATGTAGAAAATATGGTGCAGGTTAACCTAATAATGCAATGTAAATCAAAGCATAATACTATAACCTACTTCTACTATCGATTTGCAGAAGCTTAAAGATCGAGATGAACAATATAACTAGAAGAAGAAGAATCAATCACACAATACACATGAAAATTCTTTTGGGGAAAGCCTCAGCTAAAAACCCCACACTATTGTATTATCATACAAGTGGAAATACATAGGAATTATACAAAGCCTTAGCTATCATAGCTAGCCAACTCTTAGTAAAATCCTCACAGATGCTCACAGGAAATATTGGATTCTCTCCAGCCTTCCTCTCTGCCCTCCAAGCTCCTATTTCCTTGCGCTGTTACTTGTGGATGATTCTCCTGTTACCAAGTGGAACACTCTCTCAGACACTGTTAGAACTGCGCAATCCTCAAGGAATGGTTCCTTGACTACATGCATGAGTTTTCTTTATAAGAAAACACATGCAACTGATAGTACACTATCCTTGACTTTAATCTTAAATTTTTCTTAGAATAGACATGCATGAGTTTTTTATGAGGGAATATGTAGTTAACTGGAGTAGCACTAGTTGAGTGCATGCATGCATCAACTGACTGTTAACTCTCTATTAGTTCCTAAAACAGTTTGGAACTAATTTAACTGGACTTAACTCAGTAAACTAAGTTAACTAATTACAACTCAAATATAACTCAATCTTATATCCTTAATTTAAGGGATAACTCTTGCATGACTTCAGAAAGACTACTAACTTGAATTTCTCCAATTAATTAATTTAAAACAAATCAGTTAATTATTTCCAAGTAGCTGTTAAGACTAAATTTGATTTTAATTCACAGTTTAATTCAAGGACAAATTAAATTGGAATATTCTTGTTGCCATATTTCAACAACTTGGAAGTTTTGGAGCGATTTGAATGGTTCAATTGGTTGGAGGAAGCTTGTTTGGTTTTGTCTCCACAACTCCTTGATCAAAGCACAAATGACAAAACTATGAGTCCAAAAGTCCTTATATAAGTTGAAAAATAACAATTATTTTTTCAAAAATTGGTTTATGTCTTATGGACTTTTTGACCTTGTGGCTTGGAGTGTTGAGAATGGGTTGTCTTTTCAGGAAATTTTGGACACTTCTTCGAGACATCATTTTGGTCCCATGACTATAGACCCATCATGGCAGGTATCGTTTTCTCACTAGCATATAGGTTAGAGAATACCACTTTCCACTGCATTTTTCATACTAGCCTCCATATTGCAATATGTTAGCCATAGGGTCAACCCCATTGTATCTTGGGTCACAAACCATTTTCACTCACCAAATTTAAAAACCATGATACGATGGTAGAGCCAACCTTTACATGGGAATCTTAGTTAGATCCTCACTAACATTGGTTGTCCATGCAACTATATTGAGTAGGCTCGGGAGTTATCTTTAGTCCCACCATGACTTGTGCATTGAAGACTCATTTTCATTATTTTGTGCTACTTTCTGTCCTTATACCGTAGAGGCTCCTTCGTGTTGAGTTTTACTGCTGCATTGCATATTTACTACTTGCACCTTTTGGCCTTGAGTTGGCTTCACTTAGACTCATGTTTAAGCCACTTACCAACCATGTCTTCTACAAAATCAACCTTTCAATCACTTAGCCTTTGCGACTTGACATACCCTTTTACCCTTGGAAATAACATCCCTTTGAGTGTCCTTGATTAGTTTCGCCACCTTGCATTAATCATAGGAATGTTCCCCTCCAAGGAACTAGAGCATCTGATTTCTGGACACTCATTCTTTCCGCTGTACTATAGCATTATTTTATTATTTTTCAAGCTTCATATAAAATAAAAAGACAAAAAAATGATATATTCCAAAAAGAGAGGGAACGGGACATTATTTCTATATTTGATGGCAACTAGAGTCATTTGTGTCGCCCTTGAATAAATCACTCAAAAGAAAGTCTTTCCTCCATTGGGGTGGGATTTAGTTTGACTTAGGAGAGCCTTAACCTTGTTATCGAGTCAGTTGTCCTCCAATTGGTTACCTCTTACAATCATATGGAGAGTTTTCTTATGCCTCCTGCATGAGAAACTTATACAAAGTTATCATATGTTGTCATGTAGTCACAGTTGAGTCGTGCTTTTTATTCAAGGGAAGTAAACCTAAGTTGGCCTCTATGTGGTGTCTCTTGACCTATTTTTTAGTCGACCATCCATGGTTGTCAGTGTCATGTTCGTTATCACATCATTTTTATTGTTTCTTTGCTTGCGCCAGTTTGATAAGGTCTCTATTGACTTCTTGTTGGTCGGTCTTATCCTTATCAACTACGATAAATTGCTCTGCGGAAAAATCTAGAGCCGCACCTTGGCCCTATTTTCATTATTGATGGGTCACCTTGTGCTTAGCATCGATCAGTATCATAGGTCTTTGACTGGGTGGTTTCCCTTGTATTCAACATCAGATTTTATTATCACACATTCGGATTCGTGCAGTGCCTTGGTTTCCATTTGACCCTATTAGTGGATTCCTCACCTCTATGTCAGCTTTCATTATTGGTTGGTTCAAAGGGTTTCTATCATGTGCTAGCCACATTCTGTGTACACTGGAAACATGCTTCGGTTGGGTTACTACATCTTTGTTCATCAGATTACTTCCACATTATTGGCCTACGGGTTACACTCGTGCTAGATTGATGAAGGATGCCTTAATGCCTTTCTTCTAGCGGATCTCTTCCCATCGGCTTCATCTCATTCCTCTGGGAAAGAGATCTAGAGTCCATTTGGCAGTACCTTAGGATTTGTAGTCATCAGCGGCAGACTCCTTCTCTATTGACAATGGGAAAACATCATTGTCTCCTGATTGATAGATTCCTTCAAGTGTTCGACTATAGCTCATTTGTTCGCACTTGTTAGATTGTACTAGGTACCTTGACTCTCATCATCATTATTGGTGAGTATTCTCACATTTGTTAATAGTATACATCAATGATCGGTAATCAAACGACTTCTCACATGGTTAACTTCAGATCATTCATTCCCATTGTGTAGAAATGTACGACGATAGTCGGTGAAGACCTCAGGTTTGCATCAACATGTCTTGGTTCACTTGTTAGTTGCTCCTATTTCTGCTAGTTGACACCATCCACATTATATGTTGCAGTTCCTTACAACGACATATTATATGTTAGCACCCGAGTTTTAGTGTAGTACCATTTATTCCATCATGTTCCTATTGGAAAATACTGAGAGGGGGGAGGGGGTGAATCTATATTCCTTAGCAATTAGCACTTTTAAATCTTTTCAGAGAATTAGTTAATCTTCAATTACCATTAATGTTTATGCAGTAACAACAATGAATAAAATAACATAGGAGGCACAAACATTTTAGGTGGAAAACCCCCTCCGAGTCAAAAACCACCAATTTTTTTTCCAATAATTCTTTAATCTTCAACTCCAATTGAAAATAAAGCTCTAACTTCCTAGAATCTAGAAAATCATTCTTCTCCAGCTCCCACTGGATGGACACTCCAATGCCTGAGATTCTTCAGTAGTCAACTGAAAGGGTGCCCCAACACCCAATAAGCTACAACTCACCCTAGCACCACCCTACCACCCTGAAGTTTTCACAGGCTTGAACCTCTTGGTGACTTCATGCACTAGCCTAGCACCACCCTACCACCCTATAAAAGAATAAAGGAAGAATGGATCTCGTACCAGGGAAAATGGTCCACTTTACAATGAAATAGAATGATGTAAAAGAAGAAGACACACTAGACCATAACCCCAACTATGACACAACCACCTAATGATGATCCTAGACCTCACGACACTGCCTTTTCAACTCTTGGCAGATAGACACTTGTACAACTTTTACAATCATGCTTTTGACTCTATACAATGATTGTATGCAGTGCTTCCCACTTGAAGACTTCATATGGTGAACTTCTTGTTGTTGTTTTGCACCTTGATTTCTTCTCTTGTCATGCTACCCTTTCCCACTCTTCAGAACATTAGATTATGCATTAAGTCTTCTCTTAATGAATATATAATACTTGCAAAAAGTCTTCAAAGAAATACCCATGACATGATAATAGCAAAACATACCTCATCCTGCAGAGCATATATCAGCGCTAAACAAAAAAAAAAATTAGAATACAAGGAACCTAATGAAATTAAGAAATGAACATGCATATATAGAAGATACTTACCTGTATCTTACCTTTGCTCCATCATTTTACTGCA
The DNA here is from genome assembly GCA_000404065.3 of Pinus taeda. Classification (NCBI taxonomy): domain Eukaryota; kingdom Viridiplantae; phylum Streptophyta; class Pinopsida; order Pinales; family Pinaceae; genus Pinus; species Pinus taeda. The sequence goes on from APFE030018567.1 coordinate 94,228, forward strand.
CCTTGCTCTTTGTTGCCCTAGAAAGTTTGGTCCTTTGCACCCCTTGAATACACTTGATCTAGTTTTTCTCGCCTTCTAGGAGCATGATATTTAATCTTAGGTATCTCTATGATTTCTGATCCCCAATGTGATCTTCTTTCTTGTTGTATCCCTCTGATTCTTCTTTCCAGTGCCATAGGTTTGACCTGACTTGGACTCTTCAAGAAAAAGTTATGCCCAATCTCTCACAATGACCTAATTATGGACTAGTTCAGTAGAGCGAACTTGTACTACATGCCACGTATCATTGTTTCCTCCTTCAGCTCTGAAATTGATACACAACAATCTATAATCCATGCACTATCCACCACTTTTTATAGAATTCTAATCCTCTTCCCAGAGAGAGATATGACAATTTTCCCAAGGTCACTTCTTTGAGATGAAATTCGAGAGCTTGCAAAAACCCTAACTTCCATAGATCATATCTCCAAAAATATAGCAAACCAAGATCTGAAATTTGGTCATGACATTCATCAGGACAGCGAATCAAATTCGTTTTCATTTCAGAAATTAAGACTTCGCAGAAATTAAGTTATAGCGAAAATTCCACGATCACTTCATTTGGAGGATATATGAGATTTATTTTTATAGAGTTGAGAGGGGCTTCTATAAAGAATGTTGGAGGGATTTTAGGAGCTTAAAAAATTATTAATTATTGACTATTCAATTACCAAAACCAATTATGAGTGCCATGCCACAACCCCATAGGGTTTTATCCCACTAACTGGGATTACTAACTTCAAACATGAATATCTCTCAAACCGTGAAGAATTACTTAGCGTGCCATATATCAACAGAAACATCTCGACGAGTAGAATCCATCTAGAAGATCCTTGACTCAAAATTGAGTAAGTTTTCAAGTCAAAATTCCCTTGCAAGATCAGGGTAGCCCCTAATGTTGCTTGGGTTGACTTCAATCACAACCTTAGATCATCTTTAGATCAACAGTTCCCTTGGTACTATTTGGATCAGTTTCTTGACTTTAGTGATCAACTTCATACTTCAGCATCACTCATTAGCTCTTTATATGTGTTGTTCAGACATGTACTTTCTTGATTATGATCAGATGATCCATTATGTATTTTCAGTTCCTTTATACTTATATACATATTGGATCTGCTTGTGTACTTTACATGCGGACATGCTTTACTATTTTTGAGCATGGGTATGCTCACCTAAGAAAATAGTTTCTTTCTGATCTCGTTCGATGGCTTTGCAAGCCGAATTTTGGTGAACTCCTCCTCGGTCTCGGCATGATTCCTTCCACACTTAATACATTTTGGCCATCATGAATATGTTCTAACCTCATATATTAGGGGGCATCTGTTATAGCACCATTTACCACTCTTGGTAGATTTGATGATTTGATTATGGCCTAGGGAAACCCTTCCTTCCAGACTTTGTCCAAAATCTAAAAAGCAGTGTTTTATTCCCTATATGCTACTTTTCCCTGTGATAAAAGTCTGTACACATGGGTCAGCATATATCTAACCCACGTACATATGTTAAAACACTTAAAAAAAATAAATTTCCTTAATTTCAGGTGGATTTCATGGGTTTTATCTATTACTCACCTCCTATTGCCTGTGGCCCAACTATTTCCCAACTGAAAAAACTAATTTGGAGAAGTATAAATAAAACTACATGGGAAGGCCTTAAGGGAGAAGATATGAGATATTGATACTATATTGAGATTATCCCAGATCAAGTCTGATGAATCATTGTGCCTCCTACACTCCCCAAAGCTTCAGGAAACCTTGTTTCCTTGTTATAGATATCCTCCATCTTGCTTTAGATATCCTTGTATTGGTGATGGAGGAAGATTGCTGAAGGTCAGGAAAGGACAGATCTAGAGGACGGTTCCGCTTGGAGCTGGAGAAGGACTCAGGTCTTATTTCTCCACTTTACTTGTAGCTAACTTCAATAAAAGGAATGTTGTTTTGTTTCTAATATTAAATGTTTTTATGCATCAAATTATGTTGTAATCTATTTATGAATCTTATATTGATGTATAATTAGTCATTCATTTATATGATTTAAAGTTAATATCATGAACATGCTTTATGTTTCTACTGCTATGTATGTTCCATTTGAATAATTTTTAGGTTTCAAGAACATCAGGAGGAGCTGAGGGTTTGCATCCTATGGGATCTACCTAAACAAAGGACATTCGGGTAAGGACACTCTTACATAGTTTAGTAAAATAATATTTTTGGTTAATTGCCTGCGCATTTCTTGTTTTGGTTTTCCCTCTTCTCTGTTGGGGTTCTCAACCAAAGCCCTAGGGTGGTTTCACTAGCAAAAAATACATCTCGAATTCTCTAGTTAAGATAATGAGGTCAAAGACTCAATTCTAGATTTTTAGGTCTAGCTTACAAGCCAACTTCCCAAAGCTGCCCAAAACTCTATCAACAATCCATATGAGGCTTCAAACTTTGTTTCTAAGTTTTACTCTTGCTCAAGCTTACACAACACATGTTAGTCATTTCTACAAACATTTGGTAAACATGGTACATGTGGGTCATGAATACATAATTGTTCACTAATTCATTAATTTCATCAGATGTTCATCAAGAAGGCCTACTTCCCTCTCAAGCTATTTGTAGCAAACACTTATTATCTCATGCATTCATTTATCTATTTGAGATATTATCAAACCATGAGCAAGGTCACTAACAAGGGCACATAATATAGTAAGAAATATACCATGCATGTAACTAGCATTTAACTAGAATGAATCCATGACAAACCAGTCATATAATCACACATTAAACTAGGACTTGTGCTCATTGATCTCATTAAAGAATAACACGTCATGACATATGCATAGTTCCAACCAAGTTATGGCCTTCCATTTACCACCTGACCATAGATTGGGACTAAACCAATCTTTCTTCCATCCCAATCACCCCTGTGCCATATTCCAAGCTTGAATTTGGGACCACATGTGATAAACCAAAACATAACCAATAGGGAATCTAGCGGAAAGAACCTCCACCCTCAAGCCACAATGATTTTAGCTAAATCAGTCCAGAAATCACCAAAACCAATACAATCTTGGATGCCTTGGAATTTCTTCACAATACCCAGAGGAATTTTCCTATCTCCACCCACCTATCAAGAGCTTTGTGGAAAAATCCATCTCCAATATCAACCCTTGGGATTTTCTAAGACCAGCACAACTAGGATCTAAAATCTATTGGCAATCCAAATCTCAACCAAATAGGGAACCCACTACATCATGGCTATCTACGAAATGGCATAGGAAATTTTGTACATATATTTCAATCTAAGTAAATCCCCATGTCAATGACAACAAAATGACCACTAACTCAATGCATGGACCATGCATTCAAATCCTTGTATGATAAATCACACATGCACATTTTTAACAGCAAAAATCCTCATGTTGGTTGTAGTTCCAATCTTACTCTTGTGATCCTTGCTTTCCTTTCTTGTTCCTCCTCATGTCCTAGTTCTATCCAAGTGATCTCTAAGTTCTATCTCTCTCTTGTTGTAGCGTTCTCTTCTCTTTTCTTCTCCTTTCCCCAAAAGAGAATGCTAGAATGATGTCTCTCAAATTTATTTTCTTTTCTTTTCCTTTTCTTTCATTTTCCCTTGCATCCATATTATTTTACTATTTTCTCCTTTTCTTATCTCTTCCTCTTCCCCACCTGCTGAAGTGGAATTTCTTTCATTTTCTTTTATTTCCTTTTCACTTTTCCAAATGTCCTTACTAGCCTATAATAATCAGTTTTCCATTTATTTTATTTTTCCTTTTTCCAATGCCAATGCCAATTTCCATAGCCAATAAATAAATAATTAACCACAAGTAGATCCCAATATAACGTTTTTCCCCTCATTCAACTTGGAATACATATCCCATGACCTTGATTTGATTTACTTACATGGAAACTTAACCTGAGGTTGTTACAAATTCATCCCCCTTTGGGGAACACCATCCTTAGTGTTTTATGACACATACGACAAACAAAATTGTTGAAAACATGACAACATACTACTTATGGAGCTTTATAAACATATCTCATTGCAGTATTTTCAATGACATACTTCTTATTAGAGCTTTATAAACACAACTCAATACAATATTTAAAGTAACACACACACACACATGTACATATACCAAAGCACATTTTCTTCAACCAACAAATAAAGAAGGATACAATGCCTGCATCTAATCAGTCATCTCCCATGTAGCTTCATCAGGCCCAAAGTGCTCTCATTGCACTCTAACTTGTTCTATTGCAAGGTTCTGGAGCATGAGTTTCTTCCATTGTAGGATGCATTGAGGCTCTCGCTGAAACTCTCCTTCTGGTTCCACCTACAATACAGACCAATCAATCACATGATCAACATCCTATACATATATTTTAAGTAGAGAAACATGAAAAACATCATGAGTTTTCAATAATTGAGGAAAAGCAAGTATGTAGGCCATTGGTCCAATCCTCTCAAGGATCTCAAAAGGCCCACAATACCAAAGTGCCAACTTGGAACATGATCCAATCTTCAAGGATCTCTTCTTGGGCTTTATACGCAAGTATACGTGCTCTCGAACCCGAAACTCCTTGAATACCATAAGTTGATATGCATAGATATTCTTCCTATCATGTGTTGCCTTCAAATTATTTATGATAACTTGCATCTCCTACTCCATCTCTCTCAACATATTAATTTCAATCAATACCCTACTCACTGGATCACTCTAGTTGATATGAGTATTACAAATCCTCCCATAGAGAGCCTCAAATGGACTCATCCTAGAGGATTCCTAATACCCATTATTATAAGAAAACTATTCCAATGGAATATACTCCTCCCACTTCCTCTGCTAATGCATAACATACATCTTCAATGTATCCTCAGGAATCCTATTAATCCTCTTTGTCTTCCCATCTATTTGCAGATGGTAAGATATACTAAAGGCTAGCTCTATCCCCAAGCCTACAAACAATTCCTTCCAAAACTTGGAAGTGAACTTGGCATCTCTATCTGATATGATCCTCTTGGGAACTCCATGCAACCTCACTATCTCCTTAGTTAATATCTAAACCACTTCACTAGATGAGTTAGTATACTTCACTGCAATGAAGTGAGCTACCTTTCTCAACCGGTTGACCACAACCATGATGGATTCATGCTACCTTAATGTCCTTGGTAATCCTATAATGCAATCCATAGAAATAACCTCCCATTTCATTCCAAAATCAAAATAGGCTGCAACTAACCAATTGGATGCTTGCATTCAAGTTTCACCCATTGACAGTCCAATCACTTAGCAACAAGCTCAACCACCTCTTTCTTAAAATTAGGCCAATAGTAGAACTTCTTAATAGATTTCAAGGTCTTATGATATCATGAGTGGCCTGAATATGGCTTGACATGAAACTCTCTCAATATTAGCTTCTTCAATTCACTACTATCAAGCACATAGATCCTACTCTTGAATCTAACCAAGCCATTTGTTGTGAGGTGATAACCCTCATCTTAATCACCCATACCTTGTTGTTGCAATATTTTCTTCAATTGTTGCTAGCTCTCATGATGGTTCCCTACATGCAAGATATGTTCATTCAAATTTGTCCCATAAGAGTTCACAATTAAATAATGATTCACCTACAATCTCGTACTAAGAGCATCTACAACATTATTCTCTTTGCCTTTGATGTACCCAATTTCAAAATCAAACTCTTTGAGAGTAGCCAACCATCTACCTTGCCTTGCGTTCAAATTTGGGTTGGTCAAACAAGTACCTCAGTCCACTATGATCGCTCATCAAAATGAACCTCCTTCCAAGAAGATAATGTCTCCACATCTTTAGTGCATGACTAATAGCTTCCAACTTAACATCATGAGTCACATAGTTTGTTCATGCTCATTCAACTTCCATGATTCATAGCAAACCAACTCCCATTTCTACATTAGGACTCCACCAAGTCCTTCCTTTTAGGCATTTGTGCAAACCTTAAAGTCCTTATCAAGATCTATAATCCTCAAAATTAGAGCATTGGTAAGCATTCGTGTTATAACCCTATTTGCCACTCCATTATAGTGAGAGAAACCCAATATCAACTTACCTCATTTGTTTGGATAAAACGCATCCTTTTTCACCTTTTCTTTTACTTATTTGAGATTTATCCCATGACAAAAAGGTCGAATTACATGATTTAGTTATTTCTCATAATTAATTTTCCAAAATATTATGAGATAATAATTATTTAATAATTGAGATAATTGAGAAAAAGCTCATAATTATGATAAAGGTTTCTAAAGTTTTCCATTCCCAGGGAGATCAAATTGACCCACTTGTGTATGAGTTGGATAGGGTCCATTATTGTAGATTTTTCGTAACTTCTCAAGCCTGTAGGTTTCTAGATACATTCTCACAATGGATATATTGAGCCTATGTAATCTCACCAAGAGGAAGGGGAATTAGGTCTAGTATCCAAACTATAGCGCAAGAGCTTTGTTTTATTCAGATAGGAGACCATACTACAAGCCTGAAGAGAGGATATCCTTTGATGGAAGGTGTACATTTGTTGTACTTCGATTTGGATTAATAGATACATTTTATTTGTCTATGTCCATGCCTTGAATATGTTTTATGCTTGCATATGTTGGTTTTAAGCTGACAGGCCCTTTGTGGAAAGGTAATTATTTACTCGTTTGGTGGTGTTGTGTCTAGGGTATTATTTTATTGCAGGTGGAATGAGATCTTCAAGTGTAAGTGTGCTTCCTCTGCATTGGACCTAAGAGACTTCACTGATCTGCGAAGATACCAAGTTTTAGCTTCTAGTCTCCATCTTATCATGTGCAAGTGTTGAATGTATTTGTTTGTATAACGAAGGATTAGGGTTTGAACCTTTGATTTTTTTCGTGATCACACACAAATCCAGGTAGCGCACTCTGATATATTGGGTTAAAATTAATCAACTTGATCTAGTAAAAATTTCCCATAACAATTTGCTTCAACTGATCAAAACTAGTTACACTCTTAGTAGTCCATTCAAAATTCTTTCCTTTCCTCTACAAATATGCAATAAGATAGCCAATATTATAGAAGATCTTGATGAACCTCCTGTAATAACCTATTATTCCCATGAATTACCTAATCTCATCAACATTCTTCAAAGTTGGTCACTCCATGATAGCCTTAATCTTATCTGGATCCACTTTTATCCCTTCCTTGGAAACAACATGTCCCAAGTAATGAATCTGAGACTGAAACCAACTACACTTGTTGAGCTTGACATACAACTTATGCTTTCTCAACAATATTAACACTTTGAATTCAAAGTATTATTTCCAATAGGAAAATCTGGGCAAATCAACCCTTTAAAGCCCATTAGCCAGACTAACAGGGCCTTTCTCAATAATATTAACACTATTGCTAGTTGCTTTGCATGCTCCTCCTCATTCTTTGAATAGACCAATATATCATCAAAAAAAACTATCACAAACTTATCCAGGTAATGGTGTAGCACATTTTTCGTCAGACACATGAAGGTGGCTAGAGCATAGGTAAGACCGAAAGGAACCACCAAAAACTCATAGTTCCTTGTACGAAATGCAACCTTATAGATGTATTCTTATTTGATGTGCACATGGAGATATCTTCATCTCAGATCAATCTTAGAAAATACTACATCTCACTTCAGCTGATCAAACAAATCATCAATCTGAGGCAATGGATACTTGTTGTTAATATTCACCTTGTTCAACTACCTATAGTCAATGCACAGTCTAAGAGTATCCTCCTTATTCTTTACAAACAACACTACTGCTCCTCGAGGATACACACTTGACCTTATGTATCCCTTATCAATCATATCTTTAAGTTGAAAATTATCTTTTCTCCATCCTCATCTAGGCAATCAATGGACTTCTCATAGAAATCCACCTTGGTCCTATGAATAAACAACCAATCCATACCCAAAATCATGTTGTATGCACCCAAAGGAAGAAAATTTAGTTTTGTTGTTGTAGGCATGCCATTAAGCTCAAATGCATAAGACTTCACCCAATGATGAACTCTTCTCTTGATCCTTGTAGCCAATTGCACCAACCAAGATTCTGCATGCACTTCCTTTTTCAAACAACACTAATCCACCAATTCAAGACTAATATAGCTATAATTCAACCCAAGATCAATCAAAATAAAAAATACTCAATCAAAGACCTTACCTTCAATCTTGATAATGGATTCTTGGTGGTATGCCTTCTTGTTATCAACTGCTACATGGATCTAAGGAATGATCTAGCCTACATCCCCAACTACCTACTCCTCTTGAGCATTGTAAATATGAGGCATGCCACCCTGATATAATGGAAATCCTTCTTGCGATGATCTCTACCTCAAAACCAAAACTTCAATCGCTTTTTGCCATTTCCTTTATTTTCCTGCTCCACAGGCTAAGACCCATGTCCTTTTTTAGCTGCATTGAACTGCTTATGCAGGGACACATTTTCCTTCTTGCCTATATCCTGATATCTTCGTCACTTCCTAGGCCATTTTCCTTTAGTCGTATCGCTACCCTTCCTATCATGCTTGAACTCACACTTGTGCTTTGACTACTCATAGAAATTCTTCAACTTCCCAATAACTTCCTACAATGACCGAGGCTTATCAAACTCAATTTGGTCTTTGAATGATAATGGCAATCCATGGATGAACCTTTGGATCTTTGCTTTCTCAAACTTGAGATAGGGCACATATCTCAACAACTCTAGAAATTTGGTTGTATATTCTTCATATCTCATGGAACCCATCCTAAGCTCATATAATTCCTTGGCCTTTCCATCATAATACTTTTTAAACATGTATTTTTTCCTGAAGAGTCTTTCAAATTATTCCCAAGTCAGCTCTTCCTTGATGCCCTTGACATGCTTGAAATCTTCCCACCACATATCTGATTTTCCTTTAAGACTGAAAGTAGCTATCTTGGCTTTCATATTCTCTAAGTAATCATCAAGTCTAAAGAATTTCCTCATTCCAAGCAGTCGTGCTTTTTCATCTTCTAGTTTGGTCATTCTGACATCAAAATTATGAGTCTTAGCATTCTTGAATTCCTCTAGAAAATACCCATTCTACTTGCTCCTATAATGATGCCAATGAAGATGATGACGTTGTCTCTCAAAAGTAAAGCTATAATAAAATCCATGCATACTAACCCTTCTCTCATGTGTATCCAAGAGTTTGCCACTCTGTATTGTATCATCCCTATTTACGCTATACCTTTTTTGAGACCTACTTCCATCTGTACCATTAGTCATTTCTTCTTGTCTATCTCCATGACTGGTCCCCAACTATCCCTGCTTCTGTAAATCTGAAATGCTTTGAAGGATGACTACATTAACCTCGACTTATTTTTCTTGAGATTTTGTAAGCCTTTCCCATACTACAATCAACCTCTCATTATCTTCTTTACAACTTATGATCTTTTCCTTCAAACTTCTCAATGTATCTTCTAAATCAGGACACTCCCCCTCTCCCCGTTTCTCAATTGATTTCTCCCATCCCACTGGTTTATCTTATGGCTTGTATGGGGAGTCATATGAACTATACTCAAACATTATGCTCTTCATCTCTTATCCTTCTATTTTTCTGCAACATAGCACTCTCAGATAAAATAAAAGGCATAATCAAAAGCATTAACTCAATTTACTATTGGTTAGGCTATTACATCTTCACGGGTCAATCCAGATTAGCATGATACATTATAATATCAAAGCATATCATGCACATTAATATAATAACAATAACAATAACAATAAATATTTGACATGCATGCATGAAAAACATATACATAACCAACATGCATGCATAAAAAACTACATCTACCCTGAGGTCCATTGTTGTGATCCTACTCTGATACCACTATGTAAAACCCCACCCCGCATTTACCCACTTTTACATACTTACGAGGTTAAACATCATATGAGATTTACTATGCATGGCCCAACTTCCAAGATTCAATTATGGAAGTGGGCCTAACTTTCCAACCTATACAAAGCTTACTACAACACTTAAGGACATATGATTATACACTTGATAGCCTGATCCCACTGGTGACCATCTCCATGAGCTCATACCACTTCTTAACCTAACTTATAGCCTAGCCACATGCATGAAGCCCAGTTAATGTGGTCAAAGGGCTCCAACCACATGCACAACCCATCCTTCGTGCAGCTACAACTGAGTTTTTCTAGTTAATATAGTGCGGCCAGAGAATCTATTTTAGATTTTTAAGGCTAACTTATAGGCCAACTGCCCAAAGCTTCCCAGAACTCTATCATAGTTTGTATGAGGGTTGAGACTCTAATTCCAAGTTTTAATGTTTCTCAAGCTTACACAACACATGTTAGTCATTTCTACAAACACTTGGTAAACATGGTACATGTAGTTCATGAATGCATAATTGTTCACTGATTCATTAATTTCATCAGATGTTCATCAAGAAGGATTACTTCCCTTTGAAGCTAGCTACAAAAAACACTTATTAGTTCATGCATTCATATAAATATTCAATAGCTTATCAAACAATGAGAAAAATCAATAACAATAACACATCGTATAATAATAAATATACCATGCATGTAACCAACATTTAACCATAATGAAGCCATGAAAAACTAGTCATATAATCACACATTAAACCAAAACTTGTGCTGATTGATCTCATTAAAGAATAACACATAATAAAATATGCATAGTTCCAACGAAGTCAGTGACTTCCACGTACCAACCGACCATAGATTGGGACTAAATCAAATCTCTCTTCCAACCCAATCACCCCTGCGTCATATTCCAAGCTTGAATTTGGGATCACATGGGATAAACAAAAACATAACCAAATAGAGAATCCAAAGGAAACCACCTCCACCCTCAAGCCATAGTGATTTCACCGCAACCATTCCAGAAATCATCAAAATCAATACAAGATTGGATGCCTCATGATTTCTTCACCATACCTAGAGGAATTTTCATGTCTCCACCCACCTATCAAGAGCTTCTCGAAGAAAACTATCTCCACTCTCAACCCTTTAGATTTTCTTGATACCACCTCAACTAGGATCCAAAATCTACTAGAAATCCAAATTTCAACCAAATAGGGAACCCACTACATCATGGTTATCCAGGAAATGGAATATGCAAAGTTGTACATTACTATCAATCCAAGAAAATCCCTATGCCAATGACAAAGAATGACCAATAACTAAAATTATGCATGAAACATCCATTCAAATCACACATGCACATTGTTAACTATAAAAATCCTCCTATTGGTTGTTGTTCCAATCTCCCTCTTATTCTCCTTGTTTTGCTTGCTTTTTCCTCCTCGTGTCCCAGTGTTTTCCAAGTTCTCCCTAAGTGATCCCCATCTATTGTTGTATTTCTCTCTTCTGTTTTCCTCTCTTCTCCACAAAATAGAATTCCAGAATGATGTATCTCCAATTTCTGTTCTTTTCTTTTGCTTTACCTTCATTTTCCCTTGCATGCATATTCTTTTACTGTTTTCTCCTTTTCTTGTCACTTCCTCTTCCCCACCTACTGAAGTGGAATTTATTTCATTTTATTTTATTTATTTTTCATTTTTTCACATGTCCTTGCTATCCTATAATAATTAATTTTCCATTTATTTCATTTTCCCTCTCTCTAATGCTAATGCCAATTTCCATACCCAATAAATAAATAATTTACCACAAGTAAATCCCAATATAGTGTTTTTCCCCTCATTCAACTTGGAATATGTGTCCCATGACCTTGGTTTGATTTCTTTGCATGGAAACTTAACCCAAGGTTGTTACATCATTGAAGTTGAACATGTCCATGCAACAGAGGGGACAGAAAATCCAAAGCAGGGAGAAACTAAGGAAACTACAACCATGATAAAATTTGTCAGATTGAAGGAAGAGTCAAAAGGGATACTATGAATTGGTGTTGGTGCTAAAGAGTATGGTGAATGAGGCATACAGCTTATCTGTTTCAAAAAATATTTCATATATGAACAAAATTCTTGTGGATAAATCCATTGGAGTCAATTTAGCCACTAGGAAGGACAAGTATAGAGGAGAGGACATTATGATGTCCTTGTAACATCAGAGTTTCATGATGATGTTCAAATGGATGGAAACGAAAAGAGAAGATTCACTAGTAAGGGCATGACTGAATATGAAGAGAGCATGACAGGAGTGCACATAGTTATATTTAGAGCTATATTATACGACAATTGTTACAACATATTAGAGCTCAATGAAACCCAAGAAGATTTTGACAATGAACTAAAAAATCAAGAATTGTTCAAGTTGTGGAGCGAGTTGTTGGGAAAAATACTGAGGTGGGGGAGGGGGGTGAATTAGTATTTTGAAACTCACTTGAACCTTTCAATTTATTATTCATATTTATGTACACTATTATCACTAAATAAACCAACATATGTACACGACTTTAGTAAAGGCAAAAAACATATATCTAGTTAACTAACTTTTCATATATTTCATCATTTGTTCTACTTTAACTAGTGTTTCATTACTTCATTAGCCTTTAATTAAGAAGTAATCATGAGAAGTAAGAACAAAATAAACCATCACACATAAGCAACACAGCAACACATGAGGACATGATATTTTTTAGGTGGAAACCCAATGTGGGAAAAAACCACCATTGTCATCATCTTTGTCTTCATCTTTTATTATTAAAGAAAACATCTTACTTTCTTGTAATGGCGCAGACTCATACCAGTATGCAAGAAACCACTTGCAGAAGGCTACAACCTTCTCTTATTATCCAGCACCCAGTGGAAGGGAGCTCCAACTGCCTAATCGCGTTTACCGGCACCCACCGAAAGGGAGCTCCAACCCCCTGAATAGATTTACCAGCTACCACTGGAAGAAATCTTTGACTCCCTCACTGAAGGCTCCAACCTTAAACACCTTTGTGTACCATGTTTCATAATGTTTCATACTGAATCCACCTGACTCACAACATCAACCCTGTAGGCCACCTTTCATCATATTTTCAAACTTCCTCATTTAAGCTCAATACCAAATAACAATACTGAAACCAATCACTATATAAAATCACTTAATCACTGAACAAATCAAATCACTAAATCTCCACCATTTCTTGTAACTGAATCAAACAAATCTATAATAGATATAAAACATCAAATCAAATATACATTCATCAGTATACTAAGCCAAACACAATTACCCATCACAGAAACAAACTATTGCCATTGTAAACCTTGATCAAGCATACATCAGATTGTATACACTATTGTTCTGAATAATACCCACATATGTATGTGCTTCTTCTTAAGAAGACATGCATACAAATCTCAAAATATTGATAACTGAATCTACATCTTTGTACCTCTAAATTAATCACTCAAACATAGATTGAACCCATCACAAATCACTGAACTAAATACAGATCATCACACAATAGCATAATCCCTAGTCAACATATAATTTCATAACCAATTCAACCCAATTAGTATTGTCAAACATAGATTATCATAAGAGAGACTTCATTGACAAACAAAAACAAACATAACATAATAGATAAACCATCATCATCATGTCATACTACAAACCCTAGCATGTATATGCGACTATTACAAAGAACATATGGGTATGTACATGCTTTTTATACTCGACAACTGTGTATAGATTCTGAAATTTCATAGATTGTATATGAAACTACCCAGAGGCAGATTTGCGTATGTACGGGACTTCTTTGTGGTAAACCAATGTACAGATCTATAATCACTGAGTCATACCTCCATTGCACAACACAACATCTGTCAAGCCCAAATATCGGCATACATTGTTACAGGCAAACATCATAATATCATCATCACATATATACCATAAACAAATTATTCAATATGTAGTCATTTCAAATCTATTAGATTTGATCCATCTCCATGATCCTTGCTGCACACCTATTTTAGATTAATTCAAGCATAAATAATCCATCACATACACACCCTAGCACTTGATCTCCATATCCTTATATAGTATAAGCCTGAGCCAATACCTTAGGCCAATCCCTTAGTAATGTCGATGGTATTCTTTGGCAGAATCAAATATACCTTGTTATGATCATTACTATGGGGCAATACCATTGTAAAGACCCCTGGTATTCCAATTACCATGGTGCAGAATATGTACGCAACTTTTCTTCATCATACCTGCATGTGTACACATGTTTTCTTCACAGACATGTGTAAACTTTCTCAAACTTTACCTTCATCATTCCTCTATCTCTGAACTAATATGCCTTTGTCCATTCTCTCTATCACATCTATACCAATATTTATAATCATCTTGTTGACTTCTTTATCAAGTAGGTTTCCATCAAGGACAACACTTTAGTCATAATGCCAACAATCTTTCCCTTTGGACTTGATGGCAACCACTTCAGTGTTTGGTCACCATCACTTGTAAATACCTGCAAAGACATTTGTAAGCACACCAAACTTCTCTCCAAGCATTATTCTCCAAACACCAAGCTACGCTTCCCCTTTGACATCAAGGGAAAAGGGTTGACCAATGTTGAATGAAGACTTCTCTCTCCCTTTGTAGAGATGAGCACTATAGATCTAATATGCTAAATATGAACATTGTATTTTGATCATGCTCCCCCTGAGAATATGTTGCATCTTCTAGAAGATATACAAATAAGTACATGACTCTATGATTCAACCAAATATGGACTTTCCTATCACCAAGGACTCATGCTTACATAAATCACCCAACACAGCGGGGTTACATATTTGACTCAACATTACATCAAATAACCAAAATAATGGGATTACATACATAATTAACTTGACCCCATGGTCCAAACATGACTGAATATTACAATTATTACATCATCAGTATTTACATGACCTTTCCATCAAGAGACAAGTATGAAAATTATAACCAAAACCAAAAACCTCAATAGTGAGGTAGTATGACCATGATAGTCTTCAACAATAATCATACAGTATATAGGATCTTCCAACATGAACATCATCATCATGAATTAAGATATGAAAATGTAGCATCAATCTTTATCAGCATCAAAATGTGACCAAATATGTAATGCTTTCAAGCATCACCAAGCACCAAAGTAAAAGTGACATAAATTTATGTCAGCAACTCGTCAAGGTCAACATGCTCTTTCTATTTATAGGAAGAGCCACAATCCACGTACATCAAGGACATATAGATATTTTGCAACAAAATATTTTTACATGCATCAACAACATATCACATGCAACAACATCATAACAATTTTTCACATGAAGTTCAAGAAATATATATAGGCATCCTCCATAACTTCACCAACAAGAAGACATAATGACAACAACATAGCAATCAACTTCACTAAATGCAACTTATGCAATATATAGTCATAATCCAAAACTTCAACAATAAATGTGTCTTCAGCAACATCACCAATTATATACTATTCATGCACACCATTATGCAACAAGGAATGCTTAATAAATCATAATACCAACAATGCACTATTAGAAGCATAGAAAATGCTCCCCTTGAACCTGTGCCAACTATTTACTATCAAGTCGGATTACAACCAACTCATCAATCAACAAAGTCATCAAAGTAGCAATCACACATTGCAACAACTCATGAACTATCACAAACCAATATAATTTCTAAATAGTATTTGAGCATAAACAAACTATAACCAACCAATGTCATAACCAGAAAGCCAAATAATAAATATATTAAGCATATCATAACCTCTCCCTGGTTCTGTCCCATTGTTTCTTCATCTCAGTGAAACATATGCAACTCTCTAGATCAAAACTCGCATATATATGTGACTTTCCTTTATGAGATCCACGTACAGAAAGTAAAACGTTGACCCTTCATAACTACAACTCTCCCTGAGTTTGTAATATATGCTCTTGTTCACTATTACTACATCAGAGGCATTGTAAGAAATATGAATATAAAATCAGCATGGGAATCATCATCAAAGTATACATATGTATAGCTCCCCCTCAGATCATGCATCACTAATATTATCCTACTCTTCATGAGGTCACGTACCTCACATCAATTTTTTAGTCACTGTGAGAAGTATTCTTTTAAGAACGATGTACTACAGTAGAGACCAACTTCTTTTACTCTAATGTTGAAGAAGAGGAACTATCATCCTCATTTATGTGAGAATTCATTTCTTTAAACACATATTTGTTTAGATTTTGTATCCTCTTTCTATGAACTTTCCAATTTATTCATCTATAACCTTGCATTTGGTTGATGTAAACACAATTACATTTCCTTTATCCAACATTTGTCCTACACTTAGAATATTCTACTTTAGCCCTTGAACTAATAAAGAATCAATTGTTATTCTATATTTATTAATTTTGGCTCTACCTTTTCGCAAAACTTTTGTTGGAGTACTATTTCCAAGAATAACCTTACCATCTTTATTTTACTAAGAGACTCGAACTTGCTCTTATCTCCATTCATGTGATGAGAGAATCATCTGTCTATGTACCATTCATCTTCATCTTCAAACAAGTAGAGAGAAAGACCACACCTTATCTTTTCTTTTTCTTTCTGCTTATTTTGAGAAATATTAGTGGATCCATCTTTTTCAGGTCTTTTGAATTCATTATTCTTATCTGATTGTTTGCCATGTTGTTTGTGGTGATAATTGATTTATTTCTGCATTCGTTTGCTACATGCCAAAATTTGTTACAAACAAAACTTCTTATATAACCAGAAAAGGGAGAAAGGGAATTATAATATTTTTGTTTCATATTCCTTCTATTACAATCAATATCTTTGTGACCAATATGTTGCAAGAAAAATAATATCCTCTAAAGAAACCTAAGTACTTGGGAACTGATGTTCGTCTTGTGAATGACTGCTTTCTTGAGATTGAGGGCAATCTACTTCTGCAATTAGTTGCAACATGTCCATAATTATGACATATAAAGCATTCAACATTATTGATCAGAGGAGAGAATCGATTAATGTTTCTATTATTCAGAGCATATGATTTCTTTTGAAAATTCACCTTCCTTGGATATTGATCTAGTTGACTTGTTATCTCTTTAACATGAATTTCAGATTTTGTATCCTTCAAACTCCTTGCACAAGCATGTGAACTAGATCCTCGTTTTGCAGTTTCATGAAAACCAAGACTGGATTTAATGGAAAGAGACCTTTGATTACTAATAATATTGTCCAAAATATTAATACTATCTTGAAATCTCAAATTTTTATCCTTTTCTTCTAATTTACCTTTTAGAAAGTTTACCTCAACCTCCATTCTTTGGTATTGATCTTCCTTTTCTAAATACTGCTTCTTTATTCTTTCTTCAACCTTTCTTCATTCTTCCACTTGCTCCTTTAATTTGATAATCTCTTTCTTCAGCCCATTCTCTTGTTATTCAAGTGCTTGAAGTAGCTCTTCATTTCACTTGTCTAATTTTTCAAGATCAACTCTTAGAGAGATGATCTCAGCTTCAAGACCTTCATAATACTTTTTATATTCTATGACAACATTTATTGATTTAACATGATCCCTATTATCACATGTTTGTAGCTTATTCTTAAGATAATAATCCTTTTCAAAGCAAGAATAAGTTTTCTTCTAAGATTAAAAAATTCCTCTATCCTGTCTTCTTTTGAATCAGTAACTCCATTTGATATAATATACTCATCCTTTGATGTATCATTATTTTCTTTAGAAATAAGGTTACTTGTTGGTTCTTTTGATGAACAATATTCTTTTGTTATTCCTTCATGGATTTCCTGAAGATTATCCCATACTTCCTTTGCAGTTTCATAGTGCATAATCTTTCCTAATGTTGAATAAGGTGTGTTACAAAATGTTATGTCCCTTTTGATTGCAAGGATCATGTAACATGGATACTACATATGGAGGAATATTTCAATATCCATAATGTGAAAAACACACAAAAGGTATGCATTACAACTTTATATTTAGAACCCAATCAGTTTGTATGGTATCAATGGCCTTGCTCTCATAAACAAATTGTCACTTGGTCAATTTTTATGGAGGAAATGATAGGACATTATGAGGATACAAAATGAAAAACATTCTTTATCCAATTGATAAATCTCAAACAAAAGGTTTCAATGGTTGAGCACATTGACGAATTCCAAAAATTGAATATAAGTGTAAAATATATTCTAGAGAAACATAGAATTGATGTCTTCATAGGGAATTTAAAGGATAACATCCATATTGAGGTTCGCCTTTGGGAACCTAATTCATTGGAGAAGGCATTCAAGTTGGCAAGAAAAAATGAAAGCAAAATTATGGCAATGAGGAAGCCTACCACTCACAACTATAAAGATGGAAGTGTTGCTTCCCCTAGCCTTCCACAACCTACAAGGTTGACACCACAACAGTTGGAAGAAAAAAGAGCAAAAGGGCTTTGTTACAGTTGTGATAGCAAATATGCTAAAGGTCATAAGTGTGCTAAGAAGAAATTATTTTACATAGATTGTGAAGAGGAGGAAGAAAAGTAACAAGAAATATCAAAAGAAGAGGATATACACCAGGAACCAACCCTAGAGAAAGAATAAATGAATCCAACATATCCTTTAATGCATTGGAAGGAATTACCACTCCTTAAACTCTCAAGATAGAAGGACATATCAAGAAGAAAAAGGTAATAGTGTTGATTGATTCAGGCGGTACCCATAATTTTATTCATTTTAAGATAGGCAAGGAATTGAATTGCTTCCTATATCCAGCACCAGAGTGTCAAGTGATGGTTGCAAAAGGAGGAACCATAAATTACTCTGGAAAGTACCTTAATATCTAGATATCCATGGGAGAAGATGTCAGTAATAGTTCAATTATTTCCATTCCAATTGGTCGTGTTGATGTTGTACTAGGAGTCCAATGGTTACAATCTTTGGGTATGATAGCTTTTAATTTTCAAGAACTTTTCTTGAATTTTTTTGGGAAGGAAAGGAAGTTGAATTAAGCAGTATCATTGGGTAACCAGGGAAGAAAATCAACTATAACAACATGATAAATCTTCTAAAGAAAGAACAACGGGGCATAATTGCACAATTATGTTCACAAGAGGTTCCCACATCGAAATCATCTATTTCTACAGATATCCAAAACAAATTGGACAGTCATTCCAAGGTATTTGAGACTCCCAAAGGCTTAAAACCTATTTGTGATCATGATCATGTTATTCATTTGATGTTGGAAATAATACTAAGAGGGGGGGTGAATCAGTATTAGTCAAGTCAATAATATTTTTCTTTTCTTACTCAATTTCATATACGCTACTTTAATGAAGGCAACCTGTGTGTGTACACAACTATGTTTAAGGAAACAAGCGTATATCCAGCAAACTAATGATTCTGTTAATTCATCATATGTTGATCTTTAATCTGAGAATCAATACTTTATTAAACATTAAACAGTAACCATGTGCAGTTAATAACAGAAAGAACCATCACACATTAACACCAAGATGTAAGGTGGAAACCCAATGTGGGTAAAAACCACCTGGTGTTGTCGTCTCCGTCTTCTTTTAATAATAAGAAAATCTATTTACAACAATGTATTGGTGCAGACTCATACCAGTAAGCGGGCTTCTACCTGTAGAAAGCTACAACCTTCTCTCGTTCTCCGGCTTCTACTAGAAGGGAGCTACAACCCCCTATATCTTGTACTAGCCGATATATTTACTAGTACACAGGCACCGACCTACAGAAGGCTACAACCTTCTCTCTTCCTCTAGGGACCGCATTTCATAAATTTTCAAACTGGATACTCCTAGAACACAACACCATAATCTGAAGGCCACGTTTCATCCAATTTTCATACTGGACCCATCAACAACATTGAAGCTAAAAAATCAATCACTACTGCAACATAACTACTGCATTACCCATTCATTGAATACTCAATCATTACTCTCTGAATCACCCAACAACTTAATTACTGAAACCCTATCACAGAGTAGAATCCAGAACTGTATCATCAAAAACGTGCATAAAAGTGCATACGCTACTTGAAGAGTCGAACTAGCATGTATACGCAACTTCACCAAAGTGAACCAGCGTATATGTCATCAAATACTTACTTATAACTTTGTTGCACTTCCCGACTTCATACATACCCAAATCATCACATACAAAAGAATAATACGTGCGTTAGCAACCAAATCTAGTCCATCAAATTATATAAAGATAAGTCATTATGATCCTAATCCATTATTAGATCTCATCCATCAACACTGAAGCTAATCACAATCATCCAATCTGAATATACAAAATAATGTCACCAATAAACAGTCACCAGAACTCAGAACTTTGCAGCAACAACTAGAACAAATTGTAACTTCAAACATCATATTTCATATGGTATACACTACTTAGATGTGTCTAACCTACATGTATATGCACTTTTATCAAATTCAACCAGTGTATACATCTATAAATATAATTTTGCAGTTATTCTCGACTTCTGTTATACCTAGATCATGATATTTAAAAGACATCACAAGCGTCAGTATACAGATCTAGAAAAAAAACATGATCAAACCATATAGACATGATTCATTCCAAGCCATAAGATCCCGATCCATCATTAAATCTTGTCCTCCATCAACCGCTAAGATTCCTCCTTGGCTCAGATCAAGCAAAGCATCATAAACCCATAACCTGCATACTAGAACTCACAACTCATTAGATATTCGAGACTTGCATTATGGCCTAATGATCTTCCCCTCCTTTTATAGTCTTAGACCTTACTCAATACCATGGTCCAAAACCACTTAGAATCAATACCTTGGACCAAATACCTGGGGTCAACACTTCGAACCAAATACCATGGACCAATACCAAAATACCATGGACCAAATACCACGGACCAAAACTAATTTTTCCAACATTTACACACCTTTCCTTCTGTTAAATTGTGTGTGTATGCTATACGCACTTTTTGGTCTACGAACCCGTGTGTATATGCGGCTTGGTATGTAGTGAACCTGTGTATACCTTTCTTTCTTCATTCTTGTTGTTTACCTGCTATACTGTGATCTTTCATCTAAGAGAGTTTCCTTATGAATTGATTCCTTGAAGTTGCCCTGCATTTCATCACATCTATAAATACTACTATCATGCATTATGTCACATCTAATATCTCTTCTATAGATCCATCTAGTTACCATGTACAAGTGAGTTGATCGTTTGCCATCAAGTACAACACATTCATCATAATTCCAACAATCTCCCCCTTTGGACTTGATGGCAACAACCACACCAAGTCACTCTCCCCCTTTGACATCAAGGGAAAAGGGTCATGCTCCCCTTAAGTGCATGCTGAATTCTATGATAGAGCTCCCCCTTTGTTCATGTTGAGATGTACAGTATTATCCATGTTCCCCCTGAGCATATGTGGAGTCTATTAATATATTCATGACTCTTATAACTCAACTATGTGGGTTTGACCTTCCTATCACTAATGACTCATACATACATTCATTCTCCAAACCAAGTGGGGATATACTAAACTTGACTCATCCACCCAACCAAGTGGGGATATACCAATTGTTTAAAAATAATTGAAATATCAAATCATCCTTCCCATGCATAGTGGGGGTACAAATTACATCATATGATCAAAAGGGATTCATCAAAAGACTACAGTAGACAGAGACAAACTATTACATGATGGGTCTTGATATGACCTTTACATCGAATGATATACATGACATTTATAACAAAGACCAAATATCTAAACAAGACTATGATAGTCATCAGCAACTATCATACACAATGTATGATCTTCTCCATAAGCATCTATCAACAACATCCAGACCAACAACCTGTATATGTCCATTAGTGTAGATATCATCAACATGTGACAAGGTATGTCTGCATATAGATATCAACTCATCCTCTTGATCTTGAGCATTATCATAACCTTCCATGAATCAATTCTACATATGTCACACAAAATTATTCACATTATATCATATGTGACAAACACCATAGTCATCACATCATCATCAAGATCTGCACGATCTTTTACAAGAACCCTTAATATATCATCCATGTATCATCACTAGGGAACATCCCACATCTGATAAGTGTCAATCAACATATATGAGCATCAACCTATCATCATATAGGTAAGAATTCATCATCATCATGTCTTCAAATAGATTTTGTCTTCATGGGACCTACAATAACACCATTATCTGGGTCAACCAACAATGCACCTTTAAGTAATCATCCATGTATCTAGCATACTATATATAGCACTATGTATCTAGCAAACTTTGAGCTCAAGATCTTTTGTCAAGACTTCTTGATATCATCAACAACAACAATCCTCAACCATGTGAGAGCCAAGAACTATAGGAATCCTGCATCAACAACCAGAACCACTTGTAACTTCAAACATCATAGTTCAGATGGTATACGCTACTTAGATGTGTCTAACCTACGTGTCTAGGTGATTTTATCAAAGTCAAAAAGCGTATACATCCATAAATATAATTTTGCAACTATTCCAGACTTCAATTATACCCAAATCATAATATTTACAGAACATCACAAGCGTCAGTATACAGATCTAGAAAAAAACATGATCAAACCATATAGAGATGATTCATTCCAAGCCATAAGATCCAGATCCATCATTAGATCTTGTCCTCCTTCAACCGTTGAGATTTCTCCTTGGCTCAGATCAAGCAAAGCATCACAAACCTATAACCAGTATACTAGATCTCACACTTCATCAGATATTCGAGACTTGCATCGTGGCCTAATGATCTTCTCCTCCTTTTATAGTCTTATACCTTACTCAATACCATTGTCCAAAACCACTTAGAATCAATACCTGGGACCAAATACCTAGGGTCAACACTTCGGATCAAATACCATGGACTAAAACTAAGTTTTCCAACATGTACACACCTTTCCTTCCGTCAAAGTGCGTGTGTATGCTATACACACTTTTTGGTCTACAGACCCGCGTGTATACGCAACTTGGTATATAGTGAACCTACGTATACCTTTCTTTCTTCATTCTTGTTGTTTACCTACTATATTGTGATCTTTCATCTGAGAGAGTTTCCTTTTGAACTAATTCCTTGAAGCTGCCATGCATTTCATCACATCTATAAATACTACTGTCATGCATTCTATCACATCTAATATCTCTTTTGTAGATTCATCCAGTTACCATGTACAAGTGAGTTGATCTGCTACAAGTGGGTTGCCATCAAGTACAACACATTCATCATAATGCCAACATTTGATTCTAGGAAGTGTTCCCCCAAACATCAGGCCTTACAGATATCCATATGCCCAAAAGAGTGAAATTGAGTCTATGGTTGCAGAAATGCTAGAGGTTGGTATAATTTAACCTAGTCAAAGTTTTTTCTCTGCTCCAGTGGTATTGGTACACAAGAAGGATGTATCATGGCACATGTGTCCAATTATAGGGAGCTCAACAAGCTTACTATTAAAGATAAGTTTCCCATTCCTATCATTGATGAATTATTGGATGAGTTACATGGAGAAATTTACTTCACCAAGTTGGATCTTCATTCAGGATATCATCAAATCAGAATGAAGATTGAAGATGTTCCAAAAACAACATTTAGAACTCATGAGGGTTGTTATGGATTTTTTGTCATGCCTTTTGGCCTTACTAATTCACCTTCTACATTTCAAGGATCTACAACAAGTCTTGGAAGGATCATGTTCAACATGTTGACAGGGTGCTCAAAATATTGGAGGAGAAACAATTATATGAAAAATATCCAAATGTTTCTTTGGAGTACAAGAGTGGAATATTTGGGTCATATTGTATCTCATGAAGGTGTTAAGGTAGACCCTAGCAAAATTAAAGCCATTAAGGAATGGAAAATTCCCACATCCATAAAGCATCTGCGAGGATTTCTTGGGTTGATAGGTTATTATTGCAAGTTTGTTAAGAATTATGGGAGAATAGCAGCACCTCTAACAACATTACTAAAGAAAGATGCATTTTATTGGAGTCCAGAAGAAACAAATACCTTTGAACATCTTAAAGAGGCAATGTTCCAAGCACTAGTCTTAGCTACAACAGACTTCACTGAAACCTTTATTGTGGAATATGATGCCCCACAAAATCGAATTGGTGTTGTTTTAATGCAAGAAGAAAGACTCATTACTTTTGAAAGTCATCCAACCAAAGGAAAGTATTTACAAAATGCTATGTATGAAAAATAAATGTTGGAAACACTACTTGCACTTAATAAATGGCGACCTTACCTAATGGGAAGACACTTCAAGGTAAAAACGGATCATGATAGTCTTAAATAATTTTTAGAATAAATATTATCTTTAGAAGAGCAACAAAAATGGGTCACAAAGATGTTGGGTTATGACTTTGAAATCATCTACAAAACAGGGAAGAAAAATGTTGTTGCAGATGCACTCTCAAGAAAAGATGTGGATGTGGAAGCATTGTTTTGTGTAATTTCTATTATCCAACCAGATTGGATAAATGAAGTAAGGGATGAATGGAAGAATGGTGAAGAAGTGTGGGCACTCATTCAAAAGTTGTAGCAAGATCCAAGTACATTTGATCATTTTAGCGGGAAAAATGATTTGTTATGGTAAAAAGATCGCTTATACCTCTATAAGAATTCCCAACTCAAACAAAATATTCTTCTGGAATTTCACACCTCTCTCTTAGGATGGCACTCAAGATTTTTAAAAACTTACCATAGGGTTAAGAAAGCATCTTTTTGGGATGACCTTAAATCTAATATTCAAAATTTTG
Organism: Pinus taeda; assembly: GCA_000404065.3. Lineage (NCBI taxonomy): Eukaryota > Viridiplantae > Streptophyta > Pinopsida > Pinales > Pinaceae > Pinus > Pinus taeda. The sequence goes on from APFE030018567.1 coordinate 119,111, forward strand.
TGGCAGAATGTTTGGTTTTCCAACAAAATAAAGTTGAGACAATTAAGACCGCGGGTCTATTACAACCTTTATCTGTTCCAAGTCAACATTGGGAGGAGGCTTCAATGGATTTTATTACAGTTTTACCCAAGTTTGAAGGAAAGAGTGTCATTATGGTGGTAGTTGATAGACTTACCAAGTATGCACAGTTTTGTGCATCATCTCATCCATTTAAAGCCAGTACAGTTGTTATGCATTTATGGAAACAATTCAAAAGCTACATGGAAACCCAAAGATTATAGTAAGTGACAGAGATCCCATTTTCACTGGAAATTTTTGGACATAATTATTTTCTTGTTTGGGTACTTAGTTACCTCATAGCACATCTTATCATCCTCGATTTGATGGGAAAACTGAGATGATGAACAAATGTTTGGAAGGATATCTTCATTGTTGTGTATCTGATAAACAGACACAATGGGTCAAGTGGTTGCCTATGGCTGAATGGTGATATAACACCTCCTTCCATACTGCAACAAAAATGACCCCATTTATGGCACTTTATGGATATCATCCACCATCCATCACATCATCTTTCAAAGAAATTTCTAAGGTTCAAGTAGTGGAAGATCACATCAAGCATCAACAACAAGTTCTCAAACTCTTAGAGGATAACCTCATTTTGGTGCATAATAGAATGAAACAACAGGCAGATCAACATCGCAGGGAAAGAATTTTTTGATGTAGGTGACTGGGTATTTCTACAACTACAACCATACAAAAAAATGTTGCTCGGGCAAGATAACAAGGATAATAAATTATCACTATTATGGTACGTACAAGGTGTTACAAAAGATTGATACCATGGCATACAAATTGGAGCTTCATGCATCTTCCTGAGTGCACCCAGTTTTCCATGTTTCATGCTTAAAGAAGGTTATAGGTGAGAAGATCCCAGTTCAAACAATATTTCCAGAACTTAATGAGGAAGGAAAAATCATATTGTAACCTGAAGTAGTCACAGAAACAAGAAATTGACAGCTACGAAATCGATCAATTTCAGAGTATCTCATCAAGTGGAAGAACTTACCCGCTAAAGATTCCACATGGGAGATGAGAATTTTACACAGAAGCATCCAAAACTACTCAAATGTTGAGGACAACACTTTTTGAAGTAGAGGGGCATGTTAGGTCCCTATACTACTAGTGTAACCCCTTATTGTTATTATTGAAACCCCCTTATTGTATTATTGTTCCCATATAGTCCCCATCTTGTTATTATTACGCCCCATAGAAGCCCATTATTTTTATTGTTGTGCCCCTACAATATTATTGTTATGTAGGCTCTGATTGTATTGGGACCCCATTAGACTCCTATATATAGAAAGGAGGTATTTTAATTTATATCATCCAAGAATTGTTCATTCTTTAATGTAAAAGAGGTTTCCCCCTCAAAGAGGTTGATTTTAAAGTTGTTGATATATCTTTTCATGTATCTTGTGAGTTGGTTGCATAACAAAAAACATCATATTTAATGCTACATTATTATATTGTAATTCTTCACCTGGTGGAGGAGTTTTAGTGCAACCATTACATACTAAATTCCAAACATAAAATCCTATGTTCATTAAATTAGACTTCATTTCTTCTTTCCATTCCTAATAATTATGATTACTTAGCATAAACATACCTTTGTCGTCCATTGTTTCTAACTTTCCTTGTTCTTCTCTTCTAGGACCATCCTTTTTTAATTTGTTATCTCTTTAGAATGCTTACTTTCACTTTTACCCATGAGAAAAATTTTAGTTGATTCATCATCATATTCACTATCATCATTATTACATATAAAAGGAAATGGACCACAATTGGAACAAAAACCCATACTTGATAATTCTTTGTTACTTTCTTCTTCAATCTTGATCAATAGAAAGCAAGGTGCTCCCAAAGCTGAGTATTTGCTAACGTCTATTGTTGTCACTGCATCTGATATATCACTATCACTACCACCATTTTATAACTCCTTCCTTTGATCTATCTTCTTCTTTCCCATCATCCTTGATCCCCTCCAAACGATTGAGCTTCAACTAAAGTGACTTTCTCTGATACCAATTATTTTGAAAAATATTGAGAGGG
>APFE030018567.1:121242-140283 GCA_000404065.3 Pinus taeda
GGGGGGGGGGGGGTGAATTAGTATTTGAAAACTCACTTGAACCTTTCAATTTCTTATTCAGATTTTTGTACAATATTTTCATTCAGTAAAACAACATATGTATGCGACTTTAGTAAAGGAAAACATCGTATATACACTTAACTAACTTTTCATATATTTCATCATATGTTCTACTTTAACTAATGTTTCATTACTTCATTAGCCTTTAATTAAACATTAATCATGAGCAATAAGAATAGAATAAACCATCACACATAAGAAACACAACAACACATGAGGACACCAAGATTTTTTAGGTGGAAATCCAATGTGGGAGAAACCCACCAATGTTGTTGTCTTTGTCTTCATCTTATATTATAAAGGAAAACATCTTACATTCTTGTATTGGCACAAACTCATACCAGTACGCAGGAACCCACTTGCAGAAGGCTACAACCTTCTCTCATTTTTTAGCACCCATTAGAAGGAAGCTCCAACCCCCTGATCTCATTTACCAACACCCACTAGAAGGGAGCTCCAACCCCCTGAACAGATTTACCAACTACCACTAGAAGGAAGCTTCGACTTCCTCACTGTAGACTCCAACCCTACACACCTCTATGGACCATGTTTCATAATGTTTCATACTGGATCCACCTGACTCACAACATCAAACATGTATGCCACCTTTCATCATACTTTCAAAATTCCATCATTTAAGCTCAATAAAAAATAAAAAATATTGAAACCAATCACTGTATCAAATCACTTAATCACTGAACCAATCAAATCACTAAATCTCTACAATTTCTTGCAACTGAATCAAACCAATCCATAATAGATGTAAACCATCAAATAAAATATACATTCATCAATATACAAATCCAAACATTATTACCCATCACAGAAACCAACTGCTACCACTGTAAACCCTGATCAAGCATACATCAGAGTGTATATGCTATTGTTCTAAATAATACCCACATATTTATGTGCTTCTCCTTAAGAGGACCCACATACAAATCTCAATATACTAGTAATTTAATTTGCATCTTTGTGCCACTAAATTAATCACTCAATCATAGACTGAACCCATAACATATCACTAAACTAAATACAAATCATCACAGAGTAGCATCATCCCTAGTCAACATATCATTTCATAACCAATTCAACCCAATCAGTATTGTCAAATATAGATGATCATAAGAGAGACTTCATTGAAAAACAACAACAAACATAACATAATAGATTAACCATCATCGTCAGCTCATACTACAAACCCTAGCATGTATACATGACTATTACAAAGAGCATCTACATATGTATATGCTTTTCATACTTGACACATACGTACAATTTCTAAACTTTTCGTAGAATGTATGTGTGACTACCCAGAGGTAGATCCACATATGTACATGACTTCTCTTTGGAAAATCAGCGTACATATCTATGCTCACTGTGTCATACCTTCGCTGCACAACACAACATCTATCAAGCCTAAATCTCGTCATACACAGTTACAGGCACACATCATAATATCATCATCACAGATATATCATAAATAGATTATTCAATATGTAGTCATTCCATATCTATTAGATCTTATCCATCTCCATGCTCCCTAGTGCACACCTATTTCAAATCAATTCATTCATAAATAATCCATCACATACACACACTAACACTTGATCTCTATCTCCTTATATAGTATAAGCCTTAGCCAATACCTTAGGTCAATTCCTTAGTAATGTTGATGGTATTCTTTGACAAGATCAAATATACATTTTCGCACTCATTACTATGGGCCAATACCATGGTAAATACCATTGGTATTCCAATTACCATGGTGCGGAATATGTATGTGACTTTGCTTCACCATACCTACGTATGTACACAACTTTTCTTCACAGGAACTGCATATACTTTCTCAAACTTTACCTTCATCATTCCTCTATCTCTGAACTAATATTCCTTTGTCCATTCTATCTATCACATCTGTACCGACATGTATAATCATCATGTTGACATCTTTATCAAGTAGGTTACCATCAAGGACAACACTTTAGTCATAATACCAACATGAGGGAAAGAAGTGAAAGAGATAGAAATAATTATTATATGCATGCTTCCTAGTAAGAACATAGACATCAAAACTACAAACTATGGTGGTGGAATATGTCCTTAGCACAAGGTTATTCTTTTAAAATAACTAAGGAAGTATGGTGTAGGTTAAACATGACGACACACTATAATTGAAGCCTAGAAAGAAATATATTGTGGGAATGTATTTGATGCTAGGGATGATTTTGGCCATCCTTTCCCAGTGTGTCTTTATTTCCCTACAAAACTATTTGAGGATGTGGGGATGATAATTATATTATGGGACCACCAAAGGGAAATCCATTGATCCCTCCTCCTGCATGCATCTATGACCCTCATTCATTCATCCTGCACATCAATGGTTAATTCAAGGTGGGGGTCACTTAATATATTTTTCATCAAACCCTCACTCATCAGGAGATCAAAATTTGTCAAAACTTCAAAGTGTTATAATTTTGATAAGATTAGCTTCAGATCTAAGCGCTCGCCATTCTGCATCCAACCATGTGAACGAGACTCAAATCTAAGCTCGTATGCATAAGTTAGAGTAAGTCAATGTTCAAGGTTGACTTGATGACATGGCAGGATTAGATGACATGGAAAAGCCCTTCAGTGAATGAGGAGGCACCAAGTGGCAGGCTGCCATTGGCCTCTACATATCGCATATCAAAAGCAAAATTCAGTTCGTCGTTAAAGAATCGACCCCCGGCGCAGAGCAGGTTGCGATGCGATGCGATCGCAATCGCATATCACATAATGTTAAGAATCGGCCCCCAACACAGTGAGGGCTATGATGGGATATATCGCAAGCACATGTCGCACCCAATACCTGCTATAATATATATATATATATCACCATCGATAACGCCGATTGCAATTTGTGATGGGGGAACTTTTGGACCCAGTATTATTATACGTTGTATTTTATAACCTTGGTGGTTCTGCTGCTATCGTAGTGTATGGACTTTGATATTTGCTAAGGGAAAGTGTTGATTACAATAGGACTACCGAGTCCAATGTTTTATGCACTGATATTTATAATGTCGATGGGTTTGTGTTATTGCAGAACACAAGTTGGGTTGATATTCCGAAGGTTTAAGCACCGATTGTGATTGCGATGGGGTTCCCGGATGTGATATGTTATATGTTGTATTTAGTAATTCCAGCGGGTCCACAGGGTGCCTAATGTAAGGGTCTGTACACTGATGGAATTCACTAATTGTGATAACCAACATGCTTGCAGAACCGTAGCCTAAACCATTGGACCAGCCACTTTTCATGTGACCACTTGACCCTTAACCGCGAGATACGCGGGAATGATGGAGGAACTACTGATTTTGGTGGAAATGTTAGTTTTAACTATGGATAATGAATTTCGCTGGCAGTAAGCCATATTTGGAAGAGAAAATTGTGGAAAGGTTGACAAAATTCATAACTAAGACAATTTTCGACCAAATGGGATGAAAAAAGAGGCTAGATAGCCATTTTTGGGCATTTTAAACTCATTGGAATAGGTTTCAGGATCAAAGGAGAACTTCTAGATAAGTTTTTTGTAAAGTGAAGCCTATGGGTGCCCTTGTCAACTAGAGTGTTGAAGCAGTTTATGGAGGAGTATGAAGGTGGAGACGACCTTGCATGGGTCTTCCAACCTCCATGTACTTTCTGAAGCAATCATTACAGCAGTGTTGTAGCTTTATTTCTTCTTTTCTCTATGTGTGTATGGAGAAAGAGACTTGTTTAAGTACTTCAAGTGGATTGTTGCACTTGTTTATGCTCTTGGTAGTTGGAGTATAGGGTCTTGATTTGAGAGCCCTTAGCTTGTTGATTGTTTCATGAGTAATTGCAGGTTGTCATGTATTTAGAGTGAGATTTCTTTGTAGAAGAATGTTTCCTTGAAGGGGAAACTAGCCACTCTTTTTGTCAGCACACTTATGTACTCTTTACCATTGAATATTTTGAGCATAATGAGAAGGTGTCCTGCATTTAGAGCTGGTCCAAGGAGATGTATCCCAGAAGGGGTGAACTCCTTTATCAATGGCTAGTGCATTATTTTTTGATACATGATTCCATTTAGTGTTTTAGTTTCATGTTTTAAGTTTTCTTCATGAAACTAACTTAAGTAAAAACACATAAAATTCATGCTTTTACTTGTTATTTTGGAGTCAAACCTCCATCACATTTTTATATTCCGATGAGGGCAAATAGCACATCATTACTAATCTGCCCCAATTTAGATCAGGTTGGTATCAGAGGATAGGTTTTCTTTGTGCAAGGAGGAATTGACTGTTGTTTGCAAGTGAATGTTTTTTGAAGCTCATTGAGGAGAAGGTTTTGGAAAGGAGAGCAAGATTATTACATTCTCTACCACCAAGTTCTACCTCAAATTGCAGTAGAAGCTTCAAGAAAATCTTGTCTTGAGGAGGAGAGCCGGCAAGAATGTCAGAGGATGTGAAGGCTTTTATAAATGCTTTCTTAGACATGGCAGAAATGGTGAAATTCCTTTATGAAGAGAGGAATACAAAATTTCAAGGTGAAAGATCCAGACCTCCATGAGGATAATGTTCTCCAAGGGAAGAAGGTAATAAGAATGGTGATAAACCACCATATTCGCCACAATCTTCATGTTTTTCTACAACTATTATGCAAGATCCTAGTGTATAAATTCCTTCCGAGAAGGTAGATGGACAAGTTTGTACCTTTTGTCCACATGATGTGGAAGATGAGGTTCTATCAACACCCAAATCCAAGGGGATGAAAGAAGAGAGTTGAAGAGTCCAAGAGGACACATATCAAACCAAAAGGGAATTTGAAAACATCTTTGTGTGTCAATCAAAAGGTGAAGCAAATGGTAAGAATTTACATGCTTTTTCCTTATGCGAAAGTGTTGATGTAAACTCATTTGCAGCCTTTGAAAAACACAGTAAAGTTATTGGATGCAACCTCTTGACCAAGATGGGTTACAAGGTAGGAGGCTTTCATATAAACTAGCAAGGCATTAAAAATCCAATTGAGGCCAAGGAGAGGCCTAAATACGAAGGCTTAGTCTATGTCACAAAAGAAGAATGGTATTATAGTGATAGTTCATGGATATTGTGTTCCTTTTTCTGTAAGGAAGGACATGAGGAGGAAATATGTTGGGAGTTGCATCCAGAAATCATTTCCACTTGGTTACTCAAGTGTAAAGAGGACTTACAGTGCAGAACGTCTCCAAAGAGAGATGTAAAAGTTGAAGAAGAAGGAAAGCTAAGTTCTTATTGCCATGCAAGTTCCTCATGTAGGAAGCATAAGCCAAAGGACATCAAACAAAGGTATAACTGTTTTGTTAATTCGAATGTTGTTCATTATGGAAAACAACATGTGGATTTGAATAAAATGTTGAGGGAAATGTTTCCATGCACCTTTTTCCTTTCATCTAAAAATTGTGTAAATAAGTGCAATAAAAGGAAGCAATCATCAAGAAGATGTTTATGTCTACTGGAATTGAGACCGAAACGAGAAAATCTCATCTAAGGATAAAGGAAAGTGAGTCGAGAGGAGTTCAAAAGAACTTTTGTACTCACTGCAATATTAGTGGACATTGGGTTGAGAAGTGTTGGAAATTGTTTCCACAACTTCATCTTGGTAAGGGCAAGAAAATCATGCAAGCACCAGAATAGGAAGCGATAAAAGAAAAAGTGGTGCAAGATGCAACCATCCCTGAAGCAACTTCAGAAGAAGAGAAAGTTCAAATAGAGGGTTCATTTACCTAGTTGGGTAAGAAATGGGCGAACTATTTGTCCAGCTGAAATCTGTAAGTTTTTGTTTTCCATTAGTTGCATATCCCCATAGTTGGGTAATTTGTAAAAGTGATGTTCATAAATAAATCACTTATATGCAACAATGTTTTCTTTAAGCATTACAATGCTAGTTTGGCTTGTTGATAGTCAATTTGAATGGAGAAATTTGGGAGTCAAGTTATTCCATTTTTTTAAATGCATTTCTACTTGTAGTTTGAAAAACCATTTTAAAATTGTTGTATGAGTAGTTGTAGCACATTTAGTATGTTCCAAATTTGTGTAACACTCAAGTTATACAAGTATTCACTATGTAAAGCTTGTTTGGGTTCATTTGGCAAAGTCTTTTAGGATCTTATCCTTGATAAGGATTTTGCAGATAAGAAATTCCAAGGTGCTCATCTTCTTGGAATTCTTCTTGGGAAGGATGTTGTTATCGATGGCCATAGTGAAATGGGCAGGTGTCAGCTCATCACTTATGACTCCGAAGAACAAAGGTGAAGGAGAAGGAAGGACGACTAGTAGGACACTTGCGGTGCAGACAAAGTACAAAGTAGTTGCAGATTATTTAAACTTTTGAAGACCAAAATTTTTTCAGTGGGGAACAGTGATTAGGAGCTCAAATTTGTCAAAAATTCAAAGTGCAAAAATTTTGATAATATATCAAAGAGCTCTTCATTCTGAATCCAATGGTGTGAACAAGGCTCAAATCTAAGCTCGTATGCAGAAGTTAGAGCAAGTCAAAGTTCAGGGTTGACTTGATGACATCGCAGGATTGGATGAAATGGAAAATCCCTTTAGTGAACAAGGAGGCACCAATTGGCAGGTTTCCATTAGCCTCACATATTGCATATCAAAGCAAAAGTTAGGTCAGCATTAAATAATCAGCCCCCAATGCAGAGGAGGTTGCGATGCAATGCTATCGCAAACACATATCGCATAATGTTAAGAATTGGCCCCTAGCACAGTCAAGGTTGCGATGCGATATATCACAATCACATATCGTACTCGATACCCAACGATATATATATGTCACCATCGATAAAGCTGATTGTGATTTACAATGGGGGGACTTTCAGAACTGATATTATTATACGTTGTATTTTATAACCCCAACAGATCCGCTGCTATCACAACCTATGGACTTTGATATCCATCGAGGGAAAGTACCGATTGTAATAGGACTGTCGGATGCAATGTTTTATGTATTGATATTTATAATCCTAATAGGTCCATGTTATCGCAGAACGCAATTTTGGTTGATACGTTGAAGGTTTAAGTGCTGATTTTGATTGCGATGGGGTTCCTGGATGCGATATGTTATATGTTGTATTTAATAATTTTGGTGGGTCCACAAAGCACATGGCGTAAGGGTCTATACGCTGATGGACTTCGCTGATTGAGATATATGATAGGGCTACGGAACCATAACCTTAACCACCGAACCAACCACTTTGCATGTGACCGCTCAACCCTTAACCGCAAGATAGGAGGGAATGATGTTGGAACTGCTGATTTCGGTGGAACTACTAGTTTTAACTGTAGATAAGGAATTTAACTGGCAGTAAGCCAAATTTGGAGGAGAAAATTGTGGAAAGACAGACAAAAGTCATAACTAAGACAATTTTCGAACAAATAGGATGCAAAAAGAGGCTAGATAACCATTATTGGGCATTCTGAACTCATTGGAATAGGTTTCAGGATCAAAGGAGCACTTCTGGATAGGCTTTTTGTAAACTGAATCCAATGGGTGCCCTGGTCAACCAGAGTGTTGATTCAGTTTATGGAGGAGTATGAAGGTGGATATGACCCATCCATGTGCTTTCTGAAGTAGCCATTACAACAATGTTGTAGCTTTATTTCTTCTTTGCTCTATATGTGTCTAGAGAAAGAGACTTGTTTAAGTACTTCAAGTGGATTGTTGTACTTGTTTATGCTTTCGGTAGTTGGAGTATGGGGTCTTGATTTGAGAGCCCTTAGCTTGTTGATTGTTTCATGACTAATTGTATGTTGTAATGTGTTTAAAGTGAGAGTTCTTTGTAGAAGAATGTTTCCTTGAAGGGGAAACTAGCCACTATTTTTGTCAGCACACTTATGTACTCTTTACCATTGAAGAATTTTGAGCATAATCAGAAGGGGTCATGCCTTTAGCGCTAATCCAAGGAGATGTAGCCCAAGAGGGTTGAACTCCTTTATCAATGGGTGGTGTATTATTGTTTGATGCATGGTTCCATTTAGTGTTTTAGTTTCATGTTTATGAGAAAAAGTTTTTCGGCCTAAATCACATGATATTTCATTTTTTGTAATGGCTTTTTTGTGCAGGGATTCAATTGTTGAATTGAGGCTTCTGTGATCCATATCAAGTTTATGAGAAAAAGTTTTTCAACGTAAATCACATGATATTTCATTTGTCGACGTGTTTCGAACCAACTAGTGTGGATCATCGTCAGGACAAGTTGAAGAATGAGATCATGGCTGCAAATTAAATAGGGAGAGCAGATCATCAAATGACCAGGTTTGACTGAAAAAATGGTTATACTGAAAAATGGCTATATTAGATCATAATGGAAAAACAACTAGGATTGACCAAGAACGGCTAGATTTGACTAATTAAGTTGTATAATTATATAATATTATTATGCTAAAATAAACATTATTTTAATAACTATCATATGTTAGTCTGTTTATAATAAAATTGCATATAATATTATATCTAGGGAAAGTAATTATTAAAGGATTTAATAATTACTAAATAATAATTAATATATAATATTATTATAGTAAGTAATATAAAATTTATAGTAAGTATTTATGGAATGTATTAATAGATCTAGATAATTGGTAAAGTAGGATTTATATTAAAATAAATAACACTAATATTGTTATATTATAATACTAATTATGTTATATTATATATACTAGATCATATAGATTAGTCATTAAAAGAGAATATCCATATTAATGTTTGACATATATTAAAAGTAATATTAGTTATAGTAATAGTGTTATTCTTATTATTAATGGTTAGGGTATCAATTTATTAGTGATCTAAAAGGAACTTATATTAATAGTTCAAGGGAAATTAGGAATTGTAAGGATCCATTGTATTATTATTATTAATCTAATAGTGTTTAAATAATAGTATTTAATTAAAGGATAGGTAACTAATTTTATTAGTCAAGTCATCTACTTGGAACATAAAATTGCTAATAAATATCCCATGCTACATAATCTAACCTATTAGTTTCATGTTTTAAGTTTTATTCATGAAACTAACTTAAGTAAAAACACATAAAATTCATGATTTTACTTGCTATTTTGGAGTCAAACCTCAAGCACATTTTTATATTCTGGTGAGGGGAATTAACACAACATTACTAATCTACCCCAATTCAGATCACTCACTCCCTCATTTGATAGTGAATCTTGTGGAGGTAATGGTGGTTAGAGGATTATTAATTGATAAGAGAAGAATATAATAGAAGAGTAAAAGAGTCGTCACAATGGGATATATGAGAGATGACCAAGGAGAAGAGACTACTAAGTGGGTAAATAGTTCTAGTGTGAAGAAGGTTATCTAGAATAGTGAGATAATAGAACACACTTGTAGTTGATGGAGAAAGGAGTTGTAGAAGAAGGTGGTTCTAGTAGCATATTAGGTAGAAATTCCTCTTGATCATTTGAATACACAATTTTAGTCTAGTTGCTGGGTAGAAAAACAAGAATGTTTGTTGAAGAAGAAGAACCCATAGCTCTTGAAGAAGGGGGATCATGATTCTTGGACAAGGGTTTCCACCAAGCAAGTTAGCCCAACATTATGCTTAGTGAAAGAGATGAGGAATCCTTGTTCCTTGTTGAAGAAACCAACAATTAGGAGAGTTACTAGTAGCTAAGAATGTTATACAGTGAGATTCAACATGTTGTAAGCCTAGTTGAGACTTAGCCTAATGACCATAAAACAAAAAATGGATTGGTCTTGATATTAATATTGTAACAGTGAGAACCATTTGAGGTTGCATGTAAGTTTTATTCCAATATCGAACAAAAGAAATCATGTTCCCTATTTCCACTTGTATGCATGCTTGTGTTTGTATTCAATGATTTTGTGAGTGTTTTTCCCTCTAAGAGTGCGAGTAAGCTAACCTAAGATCGATGCTCCATTCTACAACACGAGGATTCAAAAACCAAAAAATGTGATGAAGAAATGATCAAATTGGTTTAAAAGCAAGAGGACAACAATACACTAAAACCACACTATGAACAAACACAAGATAAACCTATAAAAAAACATGTATTCATGACTCATGTATCAAGAAACACAAAATTAAACATATCCCGTCTTTATGGTATTATTGGAAGGATGATAATTATCACTTTAATTGAGCTTATAGCTTTATGTTTTACTTAATTGTAAAAAATTAACTTCATTATTAATTAGTACATTAAACATAACAACATTAAAAAAACTCACGCATTTAACTTTAAAATGACATCCTAAACATGACTTAAAATTTTATAAATTGCAAATTAGCCCAAACTAAATCTTCTTCTGAAATCTATATATATAATGACCATACCTCTATATATACAATCACCATACCTTTTTTAAATCAAAATATAAAAGCTTTCCTTAATTTTATTTTTCAATATTATATATATTGATAATTCAAATCATACAATAATATAATAAAAATTAAGTAAATTAGAAATATACTTTCACACTTTAAACTTTCATATTTATATATTGAAGGAAATCAAGTCTCAAGCATCACAACTTGTTTGTGATGAATCTCATATTACTGCAATGAACCTTAATTTATCTATTAAACCATGGGAAAGCAAGTGTCCATACACAATCTTAATAGAGTAAATGTACCATGTAAATGCTCCAAGCAATTTTAATTCAATTTAATAGGGTTGTGATCCACCCAAAATTTTGGCAGCGAGAAAGTCATGTTACAAGCGATGAAAGAAGTTACGCATTGGAATTTACATTTCATGAGCAACGTTTGACAATTTAAACAAAAAGTTTATTTTATCATTTTTTACATATATTAAATGATTTGTTTTTCGCAAGATTTTTTGAAATTTTTTTATGGATTTTTTAATTTTTCTAAAATTTGGTAAAAATTTATTGAGTTACAAATTTGATGGGTAATCCAGCACAATCAAAGTGCCCTAAGAGTTTTTGAGGGTGTTGAATCTATATGTATAGTCAGAAAACCAATTTAAATAACATAAATTAAGATTTCAACTCAAAATTTTCTGCCAAATCAAACCAGAAAGTCCAAAAAATCACACAAAAAACAACTCCTATATTAAATGATATTGTTGGTTTTGGTTTTTAATTCTAAGATATAGTTTGAATTTGAATGTAAAAATGAAATTATGAATTTTTTTATTTAAAAATATAAATAATTTAATATTCTAAAAATTATTTAAAAAAAAAAATAAAAATAAATTAAATTTATAATTAATAAAAAATCAACCAAATCTCAAACAAAATTATTATTTATTTTTTTCCATTTTGTTAGTGTCAGTGTTTGCATTATGCGATCAGTGATCAAAAGTCCTCTCTTCATATCATATTAGAGTCCCACTCAGAATTTTTTTGTCATTTCACTAGGTCATCATTCAAAAACTTACTCACTGATGGTAGCCCTAGTTAAAATAACATCACTCTCCCTTAAATTTCATTACTTGTTGGCACATTTCTTCATATCATATTAGAGTCCCACTCAGAATTTTTTTGTCATTTCACTAGGTCATCATTCAAAAACTTAAGCACCAATGGTAGCCCTAGTTAAAATAACATCACTCTCCCTTAAATTTCATTACTTGCTGGCACATTGTCATACCTTGTTGAATGTACATCAGTGATGAGGTCAAAGTCATCATGTCATCGTATCAGTCATGACACTATCAATTATGGTCAGCCAAGGTTACCATTAGGTCCTAGCGTTTTCAAGGTCCAATAAAACACCATTTTTGTTGCATAATGTCAGCAAGTCTCATAGTGATCAAATAACATCTCTTTGCTATCCCAGGATGATTTGTAAACAGTTAGATGAGTAATTTGCCATAATGATCAATGAAAACAGAGATCATTGGTTTGAGAGAGTTAACAACCATCTTGAGAAGCTCCTAAATAAATCAAAGAAAGACAATGACATACAGAGGAGATGGTAATTATTGCCGAAGAAACCAAATAGCAAGGTCAAAACTCAAGAAAGTGAAGTCAAAGCTTGAAACCCTAAATATGCAAGAGGAGAAGAGAAAACTTGACATCCTTGCTAAGGCCTCTTTCCATGCTTGACATACTTCATCAGCAGTTCATGTATCAATTTTGACAAGTTTCTAGGCATTTTTTGAAAATTTTGGGTTTTTGTGCAAACTTTGACAGTTTTTGCGCAGTTTGACTGTCCTATGCGCACCTTTTGTAAGCCTCCAAATGCAAAACCGCACCTTTTGTAAGCCTCCAAATGCAAAACCAAGACCACCATTGGATTCATAAGGTAGTAAACATGCAATTTTGACTATTGGCACACCAAAATTAGGCAATCTGACAGGGAGAAATGGCCAAAAACACCTCAAAAATCACATTTATGCCCTCTTTTTTAGCTAGGCACTGCGCACAGGAGCAGCGTTTGGAGATTGAATTTTTGGAGGGTCAAATCTTATCATTTTTTGTAACCAAGTACATTTCTGGAAACTAGACAGGACAGGCTTTCCAATGAGTTCTCCTTAGCTCAATTTGGACATCGAGAACCCCTTCAAAACTCAATTGGAAGATGGCACTGCGCATAGGACCAAAAGTCGATATTTTGCTACTTTTTCACACTTTCCCAATTACTCAAAGAATTTTATGAAGCTTTACTGATGTAATTGGTCAAAACAAATTTAATTATGTCTTTTAAAGTTACCTAGGGTAAATACATTAGGTGAAAACTCTTTTTGTCATGTAATGAATCAGTTTCTAAAAAGTGAGGGATGAGTCAGTTTGACCTCCCTACACCCTAGGTTTCATTTCAGATTTTGGTGGAATAGCTCCTTAGCTCATGGATTTGACCCTTGAGGATGGGAGAAGTGGTTTGATGAATATATCTATTATTTCTTGACTCATGTCACTGGTTGGATGTGTTGTATTGATTAGAGACACTAGTGCAATCAGTATTTGGCAGAAATTTAATGAATGAGTTGCAACTATTTTGATGGAATACCTATGGTATGACATTTTGACATAGTTTCTTCTTATGTTGCATATGTTTGAATGTTTTGTACTCTCATGTTTCATTTCACTTCTATGATATGTTGATTTTCAAGTTGATGAGCAGAACACATCTTACATGCTCTATTTTGGGGAAATTTTCATAATTTGTCCATTTTCTTCAGTTTAGAAAGAATACTTGCTTGTCTTGCTCTTTCTAGCACCTCACCAGTCTGATCCGTCTCACTCAAGAACCTTAAAGTGTTTGAGTGTCTACCTACCTTGCTCCATCAAATGTCTGCAATCATACCCTTATTGGCCTTGACTTAGTCTTTTTGACCTAATCCTCATCCAACAACTAAATTTCAAACAATCAAACCCTTTTGCGCACCATAAGTAGCCTAAAACCCTAATTCATCGAGCCCTTTAGCTGTGATTTTGTAGAGAGAGCCCTCTCAGGCTTCGTAGGGCTAAATACCAAGTCAAAAAATTCTTCTATGGTTACCTCAGCTAGACTCTTACTCGGCCTTATAGATCCAAAAAAATGATAACACATTTTATCTATCAACTAAAACTTACTTTAGTATAATTTACCCAATTAATAAAAAAATAAAAAAACAAACAAACTGTTTTATCTAATAATTATTAGAACCTACTTTAATTAGAACCTACTTTGATATGATTTACCCAATGCCAACAGGACGATCCAAAAATTTATACGATCAAACAGAAATTGCAATCAATGCCAAACAAAACCAGAGATACAGATTAATAAAATAGGCATTCATGCATCTCTGACAGATTCTATTGTAATTTTATTCCATCGATCTCGACATAATTATAAAGAATTAATTATCACTTCGGCGAAACCCTTGAAATCAAGAAAGTTGCGAAACCCTTGAAATGTGAAGTGACATAATCAAGAAACTTGTACAACCAAAATAGAAATTGCAATAATGATTGACAAACCCAGAGATGCATTCATGCATCTTTGACAGATTCTATCATAATTTTATTCCATCAAGCTCAACATACTTATAACAATAAATGATCAATTTGCAAAACCCTTGAAAAGCAAAGTGACATACAAGAGCTCATTCCATGTATCAGGGGGGCCTGGTAAACACCAATGGCTACAGTCTCCAAATTTTTCAGGATGCTTCCTCTCCTCAGCAGTAAAAAGATTACTGTAAACTGAAGGGTGAGCATCCTTGCGAAACTGGGACAGTCCTGTGATATCCATAAGAGTAACTGGAAACCTTGTGCTTTCTATAACTTCCTTAACTATGGGCACCTGAGGAGGCACTGGAGGTCTGTATGCTTCAAATTGCACTGGCTCAGTCTGGTTGTAGCAATGAAAGTCGCTCGCTTCATTCCACTCCTGAGGACTGCAGGGAATTTGATAAGGAATATTAGTTAGTATAATGGAAAAAATGTCATCTTTATTTCAATGGTAGATTCAGAAATTTTATATATAGTAATGAGATTAATTGTTTGACTCAAATTCTGAAATATTCCTAAAATCTATTATCAAACTAAATTCCAAAAAAAAACTATTATCAAACTAAATTCCAAAAAAGAATAATATGTTTGTTCATATAGTACTTTACTTGTAATGTTTAGGGAAAGTGGTACTATAGAACTTTACTTGTAATGTTTAGGGGAAGTGGTACTGAAAAAGACAAGTGATCTTTTGGGATCTATGTTTGCAGATATCCAGTTGCTCCACGCCATCAATGCCTTCTTGTAAGCCACCATTGGATCCATGTCTGTGTAAGCCTTATTGCCGTCCATGATTAAGTCCCATCTGTCCAACCACACTATTACAAAATTTAGTTGGCATTTGTTCACAGCTTTATTAGAAAGTTACAGAGGTTTGATTGTTCTCACCTTCGATGCTGCCACCAATGGGAGGACTCAAAAACCAGAACATCAATTCCTTGCCAATAAGTCCCATTTTCCTCCATAAAGTCCAGATAGAGAGTTCTTTTGTTCTGACCATCATTTCGCATCTGAACCAGAAAGGGAGCCCAGAAAAACTCCACAGAAGCACTATAATCCTGGTCAAAGAAAGAAGACTGTAAGACTTTGTTACCCACCAAATAATCAAAGACAGAGTCATCCATTAAAACTACATTTATGAGCTTACCAGGGCCTTGAATATTGTCAGAGAAGATTGACGAATCACAGTTTTCTTATTGGCAGGAATATATGCTTGAAGCATGCAGACCATGGACTCCCACTGGTCTTCAGATATCGAGTCTCCAACAAACATTAACCGTTTTCCCCTCAATCTCTCGAGCATATCTCTGGCATTGAAACTGAAACACCATATACAGGACAATCCATCTCTATATCGTGTCAGATACAATATCATCACTATTCTCTGTTGCAGGTTTTTCTCTTAGTTTTAGCATAAATTTAATGTAAAACAGGGAAACAATCACTAGGAAGGCTAATGCGTTTGCTCTTTCACCTGGGAATGGAACATCCACTTGGCTGCCATCTCCACTTCTCATAATCAGAATCTGGTCTTCCATTCTGTCTACAGGTTGATTTTCCATCAAGGTAAGGGCATTGTGCAGCCAGAAAAAGAGGATAGGAAGCATCTCGGACCCATGTCCCTGAGAACAGATTACATTCCATTGTATCTGTTTTATTTTCTCCAAGATTCAGCATTGAACGACTGAGATTGAGATGGGCATTATCGATTATCTCTGCAACTTTTTCTCCATGTGGGGTACCTTCAACTCTTGACACATTCTCCATAGCCCTTTTTCTCTTGTCCCCTGCAACTATCAGAGACAGTGCGAGATCGCCATCAGTGACATTTCTGGTATGGATTTCAAAATCCTTGTTTTCTCCTGAAATAGAGTTGGCATATCCATGTTCGATTGCAAGTAGGAGGCCTGCAATACTGGTAACAGCAAGTATGAAGCTTAGGGAGGAGGCCATGGCAGCTGATTTTTTCAGCCACCGAGACCCAAATGGTCTCTTAGATCGACGGATATATCAGCGAAGCAAGGCAAGGCTGGGCTGGTCTATTCCAGGAAGGATAACCACTAGATTGACTTGACAGGACAAGTTATGCTTTCTCTGTCTCAATAATGGCAGAATTGACATCAACCATTCTCTGCCCTTGACGCATTTATGTATGCCTTCACAAAAGAATGACGCAATAATGACAGAGGCTCACGAGGGCCTGAAAATGAACTTTGTCATTACATTGGCATGGATCACTGGATATGGAGCACGAATCTCACACAACAGAATGCCGTACGAGAGGGATATATTTATGTTTACTCCCCTGGTTGATTAATAACACAAACTTATTTATACTCTATTTAGAATATTCTCACTACAGTTTTTTTTGGGGTTTGGGAAACAGCTAAATTTTGTATGATCATTTCCTGAATCATTTGATGTCTTGACAAAGAATATGTGGAGAAATTCAGCAAGAGCTAATCAGCTTGCCATAGGGCATTAAATGATTGGTTAGCTGCATGCTCTTTAACTTTATAACACACTTCATTATTTTTCATTTCTCCTTATGCACACGGATGTGTTATAAAATTAAAAGACATGTAGCCAACCAGTCATTTAATGCCCTATAACACACTGATTAGCTCTTGCTGAAAAACTCTGCCAAAATCGTATTCAATGAAAACAAAACCTCAACACTACTAATTAACTTTGTATATCGCTTATAACAGAGTAGGTTCCTACCCTGTCAGATAGCTTTGATACCTGCGATCTAAGAACACAACAGGCCAAATAGCCCTGATATTGTACTAGTCTAATTGTAGTAGTTCAATTTTTAGATGTCTAGCTTTTAGCCTTGATATTGTACTAGTCTAATGGTAGTAGTTCAATTTTTAAATGTCCAAGTCTTGATATTGTACTAGTTTAATTGTAGTAGTTAAATTTTTAATGTCGATGTCTTTTTCTAGGTATTTTTTTCCCTCAAATTTGCTCAAATTCCAAGAAGGATATTTTGGAATTTTACTTTTCAATTAAGTGAAATTGAAATTGAAATTAAGTATTCACAGAATTGTTGAGTGTATTGAATTTATTTAGATATTCAAAATACATTTAAAAAATTTAAAATTCACAGTTAAATTAAAAATTATATTATTGGATTCAGATTAAAAAAGGGACCATATTTAATAAGTTTTATGGAGTTTCTAAACATAAATTAATTATGGTAAATCAAAATCACTTCTGTTTCTACGTGCAAAAATTGCTTTTATTAAATCATTTGCTGAATGGATGATGATATTAAATGTTGGTGAGTAAATTAAAATCACTTCTGCTTTTTACTTACAAAAGTTGCTTTTATTTATTCATTTGGTAAATGGATGATGATGTTAGATGTTGGTGAGTAAATTAAAATTACTTCTGCTTTTTACTTACAAAAATTGCTTTTATTTATTCAATTGGTGAATGGATGATGATGTTAGATGTTGGTGAATTGATGGTGATGGTAGATGTTTTATATAATTCATTTAATGAATGCATGATGATGTTAGATGTTGGTGAATTGATTGTGGTGGTAGATGTTTTATATAATTTTTTAAAGGATAAAAACTTTCTTCTAAAATTATAATTTTTATTCAATAAATTTTAAATAACTATAATTTTCATCCAATAAAAAGTTAAGAAATTTCATGTTGTAATGGAAATTTTGAAATTGTTTTTAATGTGATTGTATATAGAATATTTCAATAAAACACATTTTTCATATTCAATATTTTAAAGATGATAAATAATCATGATTGCATAGAGAGGCACATTCTAGAGCCTAGTATGACCCCTATGTCACGTGCGCAAAAATTAATGAAAATAATTTTAGCTAATGTCTGTCAATCTTAAATTATATATAACTTTTTAATCTTATTAATGGATTAAGATTAATTATTAAAATGTAACCATGTATTTGAATGCATAGTAAATTATCTCATGCTTTTAATAGTTCCATTATCATATATGTAAATTTGAATGGATCATAAATTTACCTTTAACAACAAAATTGCCACATTAAAATTCCAAATTAAGTAAAATTTTAAACAATTTTACTCTTTAATAAAGTCAATGTCATTTCTTAAATCAAAGGGAAAAGGTTAATTCAACACAAATAATTGAAAATCTTGCTCCAAGATCTCAAGTAAACATGTAAATGTAAACATAAACATTTAACATGTAATGTTTAACATTCAACATTTGACCCTATTTAAAAATCAAACTAATTATTATTATGTAAAAACACAATATAAATTTAAAATATAAAGAGGTTTACAAACACTCAAAAAAGAGAGATGATAAATAAATAAAAATATAAATAAACTTGATGTATGGTAAATAAATAAAACCTCTTTTTATACTTACTCCAAAGGTATGGTAAATAAATAAAAATATAAATAAACTAGAGGTATGGTAAATAAATAAAACCTCTTTTTATATTTACTCCATAAACCTCTTTATATTTACGAAAACTCAAAAAGTAAAATATTTAGGTGAAGCCTATGAGCCAAATTACCATGAAAACATTTTTTATTAACCTTAATAATAATATCAAAATATTAATATTACTATTACTATTAAATATAATATTCATATTAATATATTAAAATATTAATATTATCAAATTTAATAACTTTAGATTAATACAACATTAAATTTGTTATATTATAATATATATTGATATATCATGATATATATATTAACTTTAGATATATATGGGAGGGAAGAACAAAGGCATAGAGTGATAGAGGTGGAGAGATAGGGGGAGTGACAATAGAGAGATGGAGATAAACTGAAGGAGAGGGGAGAGGATGAATGAAGAGAGAGAGGGAGATGGAGAGGAGTGAGAGAGGTAGAGAAGGATAAGAGAGGGAGAGGGAGACACAAAGATGGAGGGAGGAGAGAGAGAGGGAGAGAGGGAGGGAGACAATGATAGGATTGGAGGGCAGAGAGAGAGAG